>JAOUZG010033074.1:7154195-7189179 GCA_026289955.1 Argiope argentata
TGGGTACGTGAAGTCCATGAATGGTTGCAAGTGATCTGCAAGCAGCTGAACATAACCATTTCCAGTCAATGATCGGTTCAGTTGCACCAGAGGACCGAGTCCATGCCATGTAAAAACAGCCCACACCATTATGCAGCCACCACCAGATTGAACAGTGCCTTGCTGACAGTTTGGGTCCATGGCTTCGTGGGGTCTGCGCCACACTCGAACTCTACCATCAGCTGGTAATAACTGAAATCGTGACTCATCTGACCACGCCACGGTTTTCTCCTGGTTTAGGGACCAGTCGATATGCTCAAAAGCCCAGGAGAGTCGCTGCAGGCGATGTCGTGTTGTCAGTAAAGGCACTTGAGTCGGTCTTCTGCTGTCATAGCCCAAGGAAGACAAATTTCGCCGCACAGTCCTATCGAACACGTCCCGCGTACGTCCCACATTGATTCCTGCAGTTATTTGACGAAGTGTTGCATGTCTATTAGCATTGACCATTCTACACAGACGTCGGCGGTCTCGGTCGTTAAGTGCAGGTGGTCGCCCACTGCGCTGTCCATGATGGGATGGGATGCCTGAAATTTCATACTCTCGGCACACTCTTGATACTGTGGATCTCGGAATGTTGAATACACTAACGATATCCGCAATGGAATGACCCATGCGTCTAGCTCCAACTAACATTCCACGTTCAAAGTCTGTTCTCGTCTTGCCGCCATAAATCACGAAAACCCTGTTCGCATAAATAACTTGAACACAAATGAAAGCTCTTGAAAACGAACTGCGCATTTATACTTTTTCGCTGCGATACTACTGCTATCTGTATATTTGCATATTGCTATCCCATGACTTTTGTTACTTCAGAGTATATATATATATATATATATATATATATATATATATATATAATATTTTTTAATAGCAACAGACAAATTATCGCAAAATTACTGATATTTTATACCATCCAAAACATTCCAAGAATCTATCACGTCAATCATCGAATTGAATGATGAATATCCTTTTTCAAATGCTATAAAAATTTATAGTTCTTAATAGTTTAGTTGAATTCAGTATATAATGACGGTATTGATGATGAATTTTCAGAAAATATGTATACTTTAATTGAGAACTTAAAAATTGCCAAAATGAAGACTCCTGCTTCCGAAGAATTAATGGAAATAAAGATGAAGAATTAGGTGCGAAGTCTTAAGGAGCTGCAGTTTCGTTAAATCAAAATTTGATTTGGTTGTTAATGACCAGTTTGCAATTTCTGGGAATAAATACAATCTATACTCCCAGATTCAAACGCTGAAAAATATTAGTATTGAAAGAATATTTTTTTTCAATGTAATTAAGTTTTTTTAAAAAAAATGTTGTGAAAGGTGTTTTCTTTTAATGCGCTAAAAGTTTTTAAAAAGTATTTTTTAATCAAATTTGTTACCCAACTTAAAGTGGTCATTCTACTTTGAATTACTAAAATTGAACTATTAGTTTTTGCTAAATTTTTAAGTCTTAAATATATCTTTCCCGAAAGTCGAATTATTTAGTTATTTCTGTTTTAAGAAAATTTCATTTTTCAATTTTTCTAAAAAAATGTGTAGGCGAAATAAAAAATTATAAGGTACACCAGAAGATATTAACTGATTATAATAGTTAAACAATATTCCATGATATATAAGATATTTTTTCAAAAAATAGTTTTAAAAAATTAGTTTGAGGTAATTGGGGAAAAGTCGCAATATGCAGCCTAAAGCTGCATTCTCATCGTTCATTCAGCATTTCTCATCATTTCAAACATATTCTCTTCAAGTAAATTCGTTGCTATTATCAGAGACTGAAATCTAATAGAACTTGTTTCCGATCATCTCAGAATTTCTGAAATTATTGGAGCTCGGTGTGGTATTTGGGACCCTACTTGTAAGAGAAGCTTCTTAGTTAATAAATTATTTTGGAATAATAAACCTCAAGGCAATACTATGAGATTTTTTAATTAATAAATCTCATAGTATTGCCTTGAACTGAAGAAAGAAAAAAACAGAATATATGAAATTCGTTCCACTTATAGCATTTATCCTGAATGACTCTATATAAATGCTATCCTCAAGATTTTATTACATAAACTAGCATAGAAAAAAAATTGAGTGGAAAAATTAAAAACTATCTATCAAAATGATATAAATGTGACAGAATTTAAGAATGAAGTAAATCTCATAAAGAATTATCAAAATATCAGTAACATAAGTAAAAGATATACATTCCTCAATTTAATAAAACTTCTGAATATTCTAATAATTTTTGTTTGAATTCTATTATTTATGATTATTACAGTGTACCTATAACAAATTCACCAGCAATTTTTGTTTTATTTCGCTAAGTTTAATATACTATGTAAGAAATTTATTGCTGAAAAACAAGGTAAATAGTATGCCACTACTATACGTGGAGTAAGGACAGTTAGATATCAATAATGCATCTCAAATGAATGATGACTTTTTAAGATAAAATCAGAGATAAACACATTTTAATTTTTATATACAATAGTAATATTCTTGTCGAGATTCCACTCAAGACTTTCCATATAGTAAATTCAACAAACATGAACGTTTAAAAAATAAGAAAAGAAATTGCTACGTTTTAAGAGTTCATATATATATATATTAAGATTCTAATTCCATTAGAATACTATATTAGCTACTTAGAAAGGATCGAAACTTTTGAATTTATGTATTTTTCTGTTAATCAGGTTCACATCATGCAAGAAAAGATTGACTATTGGGTTTTTAAATTGACTTATTTTTTAACTTATCATTAATAACTAATAACACGACTTCTTATCTTTATAGTTTAATTAAAAACAAATAATTATAGATATATTTGAATCTCCGGTTTAAAAGCATTCAGCTGAATTGTGTTTCGTATCTGAATTCAAACATTCTTCTTCTTTAGTGAAATTTTTCAAAAAATTCTTCTCCGTGCAGTGGAATCTCGCTTCACGAGCATAACTCCTTCCCAAATCTTATTTTTAATACGAAACACTCGTTAAGCGATATAGTTTTGTCCATATGAATCAATATAAAACACAACAATGAAATCGATTTCGAAAAAAGAATACTCAAATAAATAATAAATAATTTATTGTTTATAATCTACATATTTTTTCTACAAAAAAGTTGCCTAAAGAATTTTCTCTTTGGCTAAACTTAAAATTTTTGAGAAAAGGAGATTCAGAATTATCTATGAATAAATTTTCAGCTCACACAGCTTCTATCTGATTAAGATGGTGCATCTGAGCTTACGTTGCGATACTTTCCCATGCTTTCAGCATGACTTTTATCTCGCTGAAAGGTTGTTGCTCTGCTGAGGTTATTATTTCCATCTCTCCAGACCAAATTTCCCAACTTTTTGCTGTAACATAAAATGCTGCGACACTTCTTCGGTAATTTTAACTATGTTTTTCCATTGGCCTCCATTTACTGTGACATAAAACTCAGTGGCAGTTCTTGAGTAATTTTAATTATGCTCTTCCGTGGACTTCCATTTATTGTGAAATAAAATGCAGCTGTAGTTTTTCAGTAGTTTTAACTATGTTCTTCCATCGGCTAATCTAGGTTGTTGCTACCCATTACTTGTTCCATTATCTTGACTAGAGACACAGTTAAGTCAATTAAGGTTCTACAGGCCGTTAATTAGATTCCTCAGTGCCGCTTTCGACAACGATATCTACCTAAATCTTTTTCATGCAGGTATAAAGGTTTTCTTCAAGCAAGCTCTCAACACAGATTGGTATTCGAGATGCAAGTAAATCCCACATATGACTATACGACATCTCCTCGTCACTTAGTTTTCGAAACACAACTAGTTAAGCGAATCATTTTTTTAGTTTATTTTTTTCTTGTTATGAGGACATATGACTAAATTTTTATTTGATTAATTAAGGAGAATGATAAAATATTTCGTAATAAAATGTTCTTCTTCAAAAGAAAATAAAGCAAAACAAATTAAAGTGTGTACTGATTATATAATAACTAATGTTAAATAATAAGGACTATTCGTTTTATTTAACTTCAGCGTATTGAAACATTTAATGCCAAAATAATTATATTTCTGAACTATATGTTTCCTTGATTTCATTGCCGAAAATAAGGATTACTTATATCAAAAGTAATTTTCCTGTTTAAAAACATTAAGCAATTTCTGTTTAATTCAACGAATATTCAAGTTCTTTTGAATAAATATATTTGTATAAATATTTATGTACGGTTTGCTTTAAAAGTGCAAGAATAACAAGTTTTAAATAAATTTCCCACATTCACTTTTTTTGTGATCGTTAACTCTGTATTGCCATAAATTTTACGATGACTTAGGTTCAACAGTGGGGCAATTTGAACTGATGGTCCCTAAGTCTCTATCAAAAAGCCACGTTTAATTTATGAACATTGTAAGTAATGTTCTTTGATTGAAGAAATTTAATCAACCATTGAAGATGCTTTGCTTGAATTTAAGCCAGAAATAATATAAAGCTTAATGTTAGGGATGAAATATTATGCATTTAAATTAATTAATCTAAAGGTGCATTCATCTATTTTATATTTTAATTCCATATTTTAAAAACATCTCCCGCATTTAAGCGTTAGACACAACTGTTTTTGAATGATTTGATTAATTCGAGAAATATAGATAAAATATAAGAAATTGAGTTTCATATGAATTGTTTCAAAAGATAGGAACTTGATTTAAGATAGAATTAATTTTTTAAGTTTTATTTTAAAATTATTGTTGTACATAAATTTGCCTGCATTGTATATGAAATTTGAATATGATTCGGGTAAAATGATGAAATTCAAAACAATTTTTATTTTAAATATTTATGAATAAAGTAAGTAAAATAGAAATATCTATATAAAACATAATTGCTATTTCTAAAGGCAATTACACCAAGTTAAAGAGTGCGCATTTATCAAATTATCCTAAAAAAATTTTGATACTGTATTTACTGTATTATTTCTGTGATGCTGTATTTCGGCATTTGAGATACTGTAGCGTTTTTAATTGATTTTTGCATTTTTAATTACTTTCCCTTTATAGTAACTTTAAAATTTATAATTCAGTTATTTGAGGTGTGAGTCCGACTCGTCAAAGCATGCTAGGGGGTTGAAACACATAACTTATACATTTTCTATTTCATTCTTCGAGGTTAGCTATTATAAGTGATTACAATATAAAAATTATGACTTAGTATTTGCAAGATAAAAACAAAATAAAAATAAATAAATATATAATTTGATAAAGAGGGTAACCTTAGAGTAAAATAAGATTTAATTTGAAGGTTATTCAAACAAGATTGACCCGTTATAAAAATGTAAATAAATCCACTTTATTAGAAGTAAATACTTTTTGATAACCTAAATAATCAGAATGTTCTAGAAACTTCATTCCAATAGTGACTGAACGACACGAACGATATTATTTTCCGAAAAAAGAAGGTCATGAACTTTCATCTGCGCTTTATGGTATAACTCTAAATATTAATGTTATATGTAACAGGCACATTTTTTTATTATTATTGTAGCCACTGCTGCAAAAGCTGTTCTTGGCATTGACTGATAAAGAACGCGTTGTAAATCTTCATAAAATAAAACAATTTCTGAGTAACTTCAAACGTGAAATGAACTCACGTGAATGAAAGTAGAATCACTTGATCGAGAGGCGAATTGTACTTTTTGCAGATACGCATTGTATAATAAAGGAAGAAACGTGATTTCGTGTCATTATTTCCAAATCTCTTCGAACGCTTTGGAAAAACTAATATTATCGTAAATATTATTACAAACTTAATTTTCTGTGGTATTCTCTTCGAGACAAAAAAAAAAACCAATTCTGAGAAGAAATAGTATAGCAATGAAAACAAACGCTTTCAAAATAAGTGCACATGAAACGAAGGTCATCTAAGTACTCGTGTTGATACATATATTAGCGGCACGTGTTGAATGCCAATTAAAAAAGAACCTTCAAGTAAATATTATGGATGAGTAAATACGATTATTCAATAATTTTTCTTGTATTGGCTGGATCAAATGATTCAATATTTTTCACATTTTGAAACATCAGTTATTAAGCTTAAGTGTATTAAAATTTTGAAATATTGTACAATGAGTTCAAAATATGTAACGAAATAATACGGCAAAAAAATGAGGAAAAATCAAAAATATACAATATAAATAAATATTCCCAAACTATTTCTACATAATTTGGAAAAAAGTTAAAACTAAAGAATTGAATTATACCTTTCAAAACTTTTTTTAAATTGAGACAGATCTATTTGCAATTTGTGAGAGATATCATTACATTTGAAAATCGTCTTTCTCAGAATGCATTTTTTAACAAGGGAAATATATTTTTATAGAAAAATTATTTCACTAACTGATTCACTTATATTTGATCACTAGATTGGCGCTACAGTTCATTAAGTCACAGCAACAAACCTTTAATCATTTCTGTTTATGAGATTTATTATAAAAAGAGGTTTAATTACCTCCTAGAGGTTTCCTTGACAAATTTATTTCATAAAATAATATATGGTTACCGATACTGAGTGTTTCAAGTTTAAAATGTAGGATTAACAATTCAAACAGCGGATCTAATCTAATATCGTATAGAGATACAGGCATATTCGCCTGTTGTTGTTACTAATAGCACTTCCATAGACAAGCACGCTGACGGCCGTCAGCATTTTAAAACCAAATAAGCACTTTTTTTTAAGATGGGCCAGGTCTAAGAGAGCGACAGAGCTACAAATTCCCCCACACAGCCTTTTTTAGAAAGGGGTATATTCATCCAACCTCACAGATAGTACACAGAACAACCATGCCCTAACCGGGACTCCAATTTGGGAAGCCCAGATCAAGAGGAAAATGCACTACCTCTATGCCAGAACGCCGCTCATAATAGCCTATTCTCTCCTAATTAAATATACTTTAAAATAGCTAAGATCACATTTTAAAATCAGAAAAAATAACAGATCTTTTCACCATTATAAGTATTAGCATGCGTAAAATGATTTTAAATGTTCCATGAATATGGTGAAAATGAAGCAGACAGAAGATAATGGAAGCAATAAACGCCATATAAAGATAAACGGTTTCTTTGAATAATGCAATTATACAATTTATCTATTTTTCAGTGTTTAACATTCATGAATGTATAATTTATAAATACCATCTGTATTAGTATAAAACATAGTTCATTTTCATAGAGTTTATACTAGTATCCTTTTCAGAATAATAAGTTGTGAAAAAATGTTCTAAAATTACCAATAAACTTTGATTATTTTTAAAAGAAATTGTTGCTCTCACGATCATAAAATATGCATTCCATTTCTGATAAGAGAATATATATTAATTCATGTATCGTTTTTAATTATATACGAATATCGCGACCTTATGCCAAGCATTGATGGATGCTTATCTTAACACGCTTATGAGAAAAAAGTACTATCCAATGATTAGGACAAGGAAACCTTATCCTCTCTGCCTTCCTTCGAAAACTAAGCATAACAAACATTTGATTGCTTCTGTCGTTGAGAACATTTATGATGAGAACCAATTTTGGGGGAAAATGAAATTAATTTTAAGGAATGCACTATAAGTATTATCAGATTTGAGAATACTTTATCGCATTAGATAAGAATATTTTATTCAACCTCTGACCTACATTACCAAAACCAGCCACGAATTATCATTCCCTATATATTATCAATAACAAACGAAACGACAGTTTACTTTTCGATCGATACCTTATCCTCTGTAGTATTAATGATGAACGAAGTTCGACTTCTAATCAGAACTGGCGATGAAAACTTATTTAGACCAGTACTGAAGGTTATGTAAATTGGAAAAGCTTTGCTATTTGTATTTGGTGACACCAGATAAAAGAATGTCAGCTGATAATAATATTCTGCATACAACAAATCGGATTTCACATCTCATCTTACCTTAAAAGTAGCTCATGTAAAATTTCGCTGTAATTGCGACTTGTAGAATTGATACATCGAAAGATTTAATTAAGAAACATTTCTTATTTCAATACGCAGTACAAACATTTCTTCTTTCAGTATGCATAATTTACTAGGTAACGGAATGAAGATTAATTTTAAGCATTCTAAGCAATCGCGCAGTGTTTTCTTGGGAGATTGAATTGTTGGCTTAAAAATGATTTATACTAATTTTATACTTAATTTATACTTATGGAACATCTATAATTTATTTCAGTAAAGTCCCCTTATTTGTGCTAATATTCTCTTGAATTTACTTACGTTATTAAAAAAATATTATTTCATAATTCTCTTATTTTAAATTTTAAAAAAATACCACATTAATAGCTCAATGAGAGTCAATTTATGCAGAAAAGAGGATGAAATTACTGGAAGGATGAATTTACAGAGAGCATATGCCTGTAACAACTTATACTGTGATTGCAGCGTTTACATTCAATGCCAACATACTGAACAGGCACATACACACGAAAAGAAGTCATCAATGTTGATTTTTCCCCAGTTTACAAGATGCTTTATACTAAACCAGTTTTTCAGTTTCAAGTGTCATATTTGTCAAACGCGAAATATTAAAAACGTGGATTGTGGCAGTTTGAAGCGATGTTTTAAGCCCAATTTTCACAAAAGTGCTGAATTCTTGCAATGCATATATTTATTAACAAACTAGAGACGAAAATAAATAATCTAATATATAGTTTATATAAAATTAACTAAATGCATCGCAAAATCCAAAAACTGTTTAGATAATTGTATTAGGCTTCGTCTAATAATTCTAATGATCACGGGCAATTAAGATTAAAGTAATAGAAGATATTAAATCAAATATATGAATTAACAAGAAATATAAAAAATGTTAAGTCCATTCTTACTTAGGTCAACAAAGAATTTTTTTAAAAAATTGTGGTTACTTTTCATTAAATAATTACAATTAATATAGATAATTTATCAAAAAATTACTGATTTTCGAAAGAATTGATCTCGCATTCTTCACCTTCAAATGAAAAATACTGAAAAACTTTACATTTTACCGATTGAGTTAATGCCTGTTGATTTCAAATTTCATTACAAACTACTAAAACTCTATTTAAAGTATTAAAAATTAATTTAATTAAGTTAATGAATTAATAAGTGAAAAATTATATAAACATTAAATATCATCCACTACAAGTTTAAAAAAATGTATTTGAACTCAAGTGGATGAATAAAAGAATAAATGTACGAGTGAAAATTTGAACAAGATATATATAGAGCGAATGTGAACTAATTGTACGAATTGAAAAATGGTGATTTAACCTTATGTAAGAATTGATTATAAAAGAAAACATAAAGTAAGAAATATTAATTAAATTACATATTATAAAATATATTGTTAATTTATATCATGATTAATATAAAATTATTTCAATCAACAAAAGACTCCTTACTACTGTCAAAAGAATCGATAGAACAATGAGAAATAAATTCTAAATTCGAATTATAGCAGGTTCTTCTACATCGATCATATAATCATTAAAACCAGTGATTTTTTAATTCATTTGTTGCACATGTATGTATTCAATTAAAAACACATTAAAAAAACTTACTTTCAATAGTTTGTTTGTTTTTTGCTTATTACAGTAATTTTTGCACCAATCAGTAACTTTCAAAGCTATAGATGTAAATACACTCCATTCAATGCATTTTTACACTATAATGGCTCTAGAACAAACAAATCTTGTTTTATCGGTAAGAATTTATATATATCATAATCCTTTAATATGACAATAGGAACCTGGAATAAATAAAAGCATTTATCTCACAGAAAACGCAAGTCATTAATGGATTTAATCAGAAATGACTATGACCCAATTCAAAATTCGGGAAGGTATCGTGTAGTATAACAGAGTTTCAAATTCTTCAAAACATTAATTTGACACAGACGTATACATGCAAATGCACACTCTTTTCCGAAAGTATAACTATTGTTTTTGAACGAGAAACTCTGTAGTGAGTGAGAAGGACACTTGTTGGTAAAAATTTTTATAATATTGATGGGTTTTTTTTATCATAACATATTGTTTTGAATTAAATAGATCGTTTTTTTTTTCAATTATTATGTTTACAAAGAAAATATCTTCTCTGATTTCTGCTTCATTCTTATTTTATTTCTTATGAAAACATTCTTATTTTATTTCTTATTTCTTATGAAAACACACCAAAAAACGCGGAGAATTTTCGTTTCTAAAAATGGGAAGTTTTTAGCATTTCCAAATAATTTCATTTACGAGACAAAAAATCTATTTTGAAAAAAAAATATTAAAAAATGAACCATGTTACATAATTTTACAAAGAGATTTACTTCTCTACGCTATCTAGTTCTCACTTAAAAGATAATTGGCAATGTAGTTTATTACGGCGAAGAGAAGAGTAAGTACTGAAAACCGCTGCGCTTCATTTCTCTTCGATGACAATCGAATATTCATAAAATGAATCCTCACTTAACCTATAGAATAATGTGATACATAAAATGAATCATCACTTAACCTACAGGATAATGTGATACATAAAATGAGTCATCACTTAACCTACAGGATAATGTGATACATAAAATGAATCATCACTTAACCTACAGAATTCAAGATCAGTACTTAACAGGTACTGTAGACGAGATGGAGAATGATTTCTAATTATAAAGAACTGCTATGAGAGAAATTCCTAAAATTCTTGAGTAGGTTTTTTAAAGGATTTTCTGGCCCTTTTTAGGTTTTGTGAACTTTTCTACTTTCTATAACATTTCCATTTTTATACTTTTATTAAACAAAATATGAAAAATAATGTTAAAAATTTTACAAATTCCAAGGACGAAACAGTAAAAATATTTTCAAATCTGCCTACATATATACACCAATCATTCGCAATTTAAATTCTCAGCATGATATTTAAACAGGAGTACTTGAAAGACCAAAAGATAGAGATAGAAAATTTGAAAAATACAGTAAAACAAGAAGAAAGCATAACTATTTTCATTAAAAATAGTCATTCTCTTAATATAAAAGAAATAAAATTTCAAGTAGGTATATATAACATAGGAAGTATTTTAAATAAATATTTGAAAATTGAAAAAATCATTGGAAGAGTTGAAATTTCAAAAAAAAATCGTTGTATCAGGGTACATTTTTACTGTTACGTAAAAATGAACCTAAACATCAAAGAGCACCGAGAAGCTAATTAAACGCAATCTACCCTGAGTTTTCCTGTGGTTTGTCACCAATATCTGCTATTACTCAAGCTGTCATTGTAAGGAGGGTTCTTAGGTTTTCGGATAAGGCACAACTCAAGTATCATACATTATGCCTAGCTTGGTATAAAAAAGCGATTACAAAGCACGTGTGATGACATTATTTATAGTTAGTTCGTATTACATTTATTTACAGTTATAAAGTAAATCAATAGTCGTTGTTATTTAATTAGCATTTAACGTATTATCTCAATAGGTCAAATGTATGCAAAGCATTGCATTTAGTTCTTTCTTTCTTCAATATCGAAGGTACAGAAAAAAGGTAAAAGGACTGCAGTGACTTCAACGCTAAGCGAGATGCGAACTGTTCTCATTCTAGCAATTAGAAAAAATCATCGATTGTGGAGTCAATTCACATACATCAAAATATATGACAAACTATAAAGGTTCATTTCATTTAACTTCCAACTTTTTTCAGTTGTGTTTTGAGACAAAAAGGATTGAAAAATACACAATGAAATTTAGAAATAAAGTATATTGCGTGAATTATTCATGGAATCTGAAAATCTGGAAGAATATATAAAATAAAAACATTTTGACGCACGAGCATTCAAATGTTTACATATTTTTAGCGAAATGGCAGTATGAATAATTTACAGAAAATAAACATTTTGCTATTAATGAATTATTAGTAGTAAAGAAAATTATTTGAAATATTGTATATTTTATATGCAGCCTTGGCCTCCTTTGCGTCATTTAATTCTTGTTCATTAAGACTGAGATTAAAATTGCGTAGATGAAACAGAAAAAAAAATGCAGGAAACTTATTTCTAATCTGAAAAGAAAAGGTTTAAAAGTAGCTTCAAATACTTAGTTTTAAATAAATGTAATATATAAGAAAAATTATTCACTAAATTTTGCACTGAACAAATAAGAATTAAAATCATTATTTTGTGTCCTCAGCGTCATTCACATGATGAAAATTCTGTAAGTGAAAAATTCTAAACATAAATTAATAGTTAGGCAGCTGGCAACATTTTTAACTTTCCGGGAAAGCTTAAGTAATATTAACGGGGGGAAAAAGGTTTATTTGGTCTTTCATTTCTGGCGTTTAGTACAAAAACAAAATATTGTTTACATACAATGTTTATATACAAATATTTATATATATAAGTTTTCACTTATGTGGAAGAAGTGGAAGTGGTGTGGAAGAAGAAGAAGTGGAAGTGGAAGTGATAAGCAGTGGTTATATATATATATATATATATATATATATATATATATATATATGTTGTTGCGTTTTTAGCGTAGCGGGTTCGGATTGAATGGACTTTATTTGAGGACAGCACAAACAAATTTATTTACAGCTATTTACAGGTATATACAGGATGACTTGAAAAAGTGAAACTTCAGAAAACACAATCCAGCAACAATTAGTCACTTACAGCGTAAATGCAAGTCTTACGTACAATAAACATGGTTTGCAAAACAGCTATAGTATAGCACTGCAACAGTCAATCACAGCGAGCTCAATAACACAGCGTTAACAGCAAACGCAAACACAGCTCACTAATAACAAGCGAAAAGCTACATCTAAGCGAAACGCTTCTCTTCTCAAGGAGAGATTCACTTTGAGCGATCCACTGCAGGAAGCAGCAACCCGCCTCTTATATAGTCAGAAGAAAGTACCGAGAGACTTCGGCGATTCCCGGGAGAAAACGCGGCGCAGCTAGAATTGACTCGGGGTTACCAGACTATTCCTCCCGCCAAATCAACTCGGCTGGCGCAGAGCGCCTTCTGACGCGCCGCCAACGTTTTCACCTCTGGCGAGCGTTAGCATTCGCCCGCTTGTAACATTGCCCTCTCCTCAAGGACTGCACGGCCCGGGCAGTACAAACCCCGAGCAGAAGACACCCAACAGTTACAATACATAGACACAAAATTTCAGACATAAACATTGAAAAATAATTAACATAAAGAAACTATTTACAAATATACAGATTACATTTTCATAAATGAGGAAACTATGGTTTCAACTAAGTTTTTGATGAGTTACCATAATAAGGGGCTAGCCGGTCGTAATGTACTACTCTTGGTTTTGAGTTCGGTGACTTCTTAATTCGAACCACGACGTCATTCAGTCTTTTCAGGACTGTATAAGGGCCCTCCCAGGAAGACTGCAGCTTCGGAGAGAGTCCCTTTCGTCGAATCGGGTTCCAGAACCATACCTTGTCACCTTCCTTGAATTCATGTCCGGTGGCTTTCGTGTCGTACCTGGTCTTCGTCTTTTCAGTCGCTATGTTGATCCGATCTCGGGCAAACCTGTGTACGTCTTCTAAACGGGCCTGGAGGTCTTGAACATAATCCACAGGCGAAGAAGGCGTATCCGGAGGACACCCGAACTGAGGATCACAGGGCGGTTGGAGTTCTTTTCTATTTCCATTATCTCTCCGAGGGAGAGGTCTCAAGATGTCAGAGGCGAGTCTTTCAAATGGTGCACCTACATTATACTGTTGTAACTTACAACGACTGCGTGTTTTCGGTCCTTTACGGGCGTTACAGTAACCACATGTTCCGCACCATTCTCGAACATCATCTTTCATATTGTTCCAATAGAAACAATCCCGGTCTATCATGAATTGTCTTCATGACTCCGAAATGGCCTCCTGCAGGACTGCTGTGTAACTCCTTCAGTACTTGATTTATCCTTGATCGAGGAAGTACAAGTTGCCACTTAAATGACTTCCCATCTTCGGACTCCAACTTTCTATACAAGATACCATTTCTAATTTCGAGTGAATTCCAGAGAGCCCAATAACGTTTAGTTCCAGTGCTGAGGCTTGAAATGTCCTGCAATCCAGGTCTTGAATTGTTTGATTCCATAAATTCCATAATCGGTTCAATGTCAGGATCATTTCTTTGTTCCTTGCGAACCTCCTCATCACTCCAGGGATCAGATTGAGGTGGAGTGGCTCCTGCGATTTGGCGCACAGTTGATGTATCAATCCCATATTTCTTTTCCGCAGAGGAGCAGTTGCGACAACCCTCAGAGCAGGGTTTTCTTGACAAGGCGTCTCCATTTTCTCTTCCAGATCCCAAATAGAAAGGAGTCACGACTTCTGATGTGGAGTGCAGGGAATTATTTTTGAAGTCGATTACAAAATCATACTTCTTTAGAAAGTCCATACCAAGTATGAAATCATCTGTAATTTCCGCTACGTAGATGACATGGTCATAAGTAGCACTCCCAAATCTAATTTCAATATTCATTTTCCCGATAATTGGGATTTTGTCACTAGTGACCGTTTCCAGGGAGACGCAGGACGGTGTCCAGAGAATTTTCCTTCCGAGTTGTTCTGCAACATCTCTACGCATGATGGTCACGTTGGCTCCTATGTCAACGACCAATTCGCAGAAGATTCCGTTGACGAAGGCATCAACAAATACAACATTTTCACCGCCTCTTGAAGATATCTGTAAAATTCTCAAACGGTTTTCCTGGTTGCTTCTAGAAATTCTTTAACCCGTTTATCTAAGCGGACCGAACAGTTCCTTCGAACATGGCCCTCTTCGCCGCATTTCCAACATTTCACAGTTCTCTGGCCATGTTTGTTGGGCCTTTCAACTCTTTTCCGGATAAACTGGAAAATTGTTTTCATCATTTCGAATAGATTTTGCAGCTAAGGATCCGATGCATCTTGAACCGTAGCACCTCTAACTGAATGGCGATCCATCCTTGCAGCTTGTTGAGCGGCTTCAACTTTCATGGAATAAACCAAAGCTGCTTTTAAATCCTTCAATTCAGCCATTCGCAGGGACATTTGTATCTCTGGATCCCTCACACCGTCGATGAAATACTGCAGGGCCAGTGTTTCCCGTACCTCAGCAGGACAATCGGAGAAGGCAAGATGGGAGAGCCTCTCTACATCTGCTGCAAGCTCTTGCAGGCTTTCATTCGATCGTTGTTGCCGAGTCTTTAATTGAATACGGCTATAGTCCTTGAGGCATTTTTCTCCGAAGCGCAACCAAAGAGCGTTTGAAAGAGCTTCAAATTATAGATGTTGATCTCCGGGAAAAGTTCTTAAAATATCAGCAGCCTCAGCCCGTAGTGAAGCAGCCAGTTGACGAGCCTTCGTGACTGGATCCCAACCATTGGCTTCTGCGACGATGGAGAATTGAGTCTTGTAGACTTGTCAAGATGTTTTTTCGTCGTACGTAGAAACTTTAATGCTTGATTTAGGAATAGCAGGACCATGTTGAGATATTTCGGGATCTCGAACATTCGAGGATTGGTTTTCAGATTTTATCTGTGCACCTTCCATTCTCTTCAATTTTTTCTCAATTTCTTGTTCAAATGCGTTAAATCTTTCATCAAATTTATCTTCAACTCTACGGGGATTTTCACTATTCTGCTCACAACTCTGTTGAATATTGCGAATTTTCATATCGTTCTCTTGAACCCTTTCCTCCAAGGCATCCTCTTTGGTGTTGATTGCTTCAACAATTATAGCTTGACCTTGTTCTATCTTCTCTTGCCCTTGTTCTATCTTCTTCTCCATTTTCTCTTGCCCTTCTTTCATTTCTTTAATGAAAGCAAAAAGCTGTTTAAATTTTGCTTTATCCGCTTCCTCCATCGCTCTAGTTTTCACCATTCAATCCCACTTCTGACACCAGTTGTTACGTTTTTAGCGTAGCGGGTTCGGATTGAATGGACTTTATTTGAGGACAGCACAAACAAATTTATTTACAGCTATTTACAGGTATATACAGGATGACTTGAAAAAGTAAAACTTCAGAAAGCACAATCCAGCAACAATTAGTCACTTACAGCGTAAATGCAAGTCTTACGTACAATAAACACGGTTTGCAAAACAGCTATAGTATAGCACAGCAACAGTCAATTACAGCGAGCTCAATAACACAGCGTTAACAGCAAACACAAACACAGCTCACTAATAACAAGCGAAAAGCTACATGTAAGCAAAACGCTTCTCTTCTCAAGGAGAGATTCACTTTGAGCGATCCACTGCAGGTAGCAGCAACCCGCCTCTTATATAGTCGGAAGAAAGTACCGAAAGACTTCGGCGATCACCGGGAGAAAACGCGGCGCAGCTAGAATTGACTCGGGGTTACCAGAATATATATATATATATATATATTGCATTGTCAAGTGAAAAATAAAGCAAAAAAAGTGCAGACTTCGTCTCAATAATCTTTGCTGCAATACACCATAAAAATATAAATAAATGTGAAGTTTACATTCCCATAACTAATTTGATTTTATACTTAACTTGATTCTCCCAGCAACAAATCAATCAGTTTTAACATTAAAAAAGCTATCTCAGTTGCTGGACACCAAAGTGGGAGTTGGAATTTCCCTGCGATAAGGGCACAGACTGAAAGGGCAGGTATATTTTTCACTCCACTCAGCATTACAGAGCATGATGGGCTATTATATATAATGATAATTAATATTTCATGTGGACTGATTTCAATGTCTCTTCTTATTAAAATATCTTAATAACTTCTAAAATCCGATTTAAAAATAATTATCATACTGAAAAGGAAATTCTATCTTATTACTAAAATTTTAAAAATTGTTTGTTTAATCACAATAAGTTTGTTAATGCACTAAAGAAAAAATGTGCCATTTTCTACATATTTTTTCAATTTTTTACTTATTTTGGTTTAATAAAAAGAACAATACTTCACTACGATAGAATCAGTGATTTATAATCGCAAAAATAAAAAAGTTTGGTATACTCAGATCCAAATTTCGTTATGACCATGAGTAGGTGTACTTAATACTCGTATGTGGGTATGAAACTCGTATACAAATTCATTTTTATAGACCATAAAGACATTTTGATGAATCGTAATAAATTTGCAGAAATGTTCTTATTTCGAGTTTTTGAAATTAAAAATACTAATAAAGATGATGTAGCTACATGTCTAATTTCTTTTTCAAATTTATTTTACTATTTACTTAGTTTACCTTAACAGAGGATCTTAGGCTCTTAAAACTTCATTCTTAAGCTGAGACTGTATAAGTTTTATATTTTGTCAAACTTCAAGATAACGAATTAACAAAATTTTCTTTAATCATGATGTAACAATGCGTGAGAACAGGAAAATAATATTGAGTATCAACAAAATTTTCATTAAAACGTTTCTTCAATTTTCGATGATGTTCAGATGAAATGATACTAAGAATACAATTTTATGTGTACTTGTTTTAAATAATTCTTGCTTGTGCCTATCCAAATTTAGTAAACAATATTAATATTTAAAAAAATACTGAAGTTCTTATTGGTGTTTCAATTCTCTCTTATATTTCCGTTCTAAAAGGAATTTATCCTTGAAATATTGATAGCATACACATGTATTGTTCGGAATGAAAGGTAACGACAAAATAAAAATCAAAGAAGACAAGAGCTAAGAAATACTTTCGGTATATGTATCTGAATTGACAATTGAAGATCTCGATTTTTCAGAAATCCCGGTAAGGTGAAATTCTGAGATCTCTATAAAACAGCATCTAACTCCACAATTTTTAGTTGATTGATTAAATATATTTTTTATTTAAATATTACACTTTTCTAATTAATAATTCAAATCACAGAACCATAAAAATTATTTCGATAATCGACATATGTTTGGATTATCTTCAAAATATGCCGCATTAAATTTATCATGTAAATATAAACGAAATTTGAAGGGTTTTTTAGAATTCATTTTTAATAAAATTAATTTCTTAAATCGTTATATATTTCAGTGATTGTAGTTGCAGTCTTACAAAACTCACTTCCAACAGATATTAAGACAGAAATTAACAATCTTTGTAATAATCGTTTGGCTTCATGCTTTTTTAATGGAATCCTTGCAAAATTTATTCGTTTTAGCAAAGGCCTCTAATGAAGAATTTTTTATTTTATAATTAGCTTTTAACTGTGCTAGTATATTTGTACTTAATTTTCTTTGCTTTCCCCTTATTCGTGTTTAATTCAAACGTAAAATTTATTGAAAAAATAGTGTTTTTAATAAAGTTTATGAAAAATTAAAGAAAATAGTAATTCAAGCTTTTAATATCTGTCATTTAAGTCAAACATGCTTAAGTAATCAGTCTCATTTAGCTAAAATAAAAATTAAAAAGAATTATACCCTGTTGTTTTTATCTTACAACTTTTAAGACTATAAACACGATATCGTGAGAATTCTCCAATGGTGCTTGGAATTCTGAATGTCGCACGATATCGTGGAAGCATCGTTATAATATTCCACAGCTTCTTGTACTATTAAAGAAGTAACGACTTTGTGTGAGTAATGGAATGTTTTATCTGAAAACTAATTAAATGTGATGATATTGATCTCTTAAGCTGAAGCGACTTTCAGAAACTATTCTAAACATGTGCTGCCATCTACATAGCAGGTGTAATACTAAATAGCGCTTATATATTTCTTAATTCTATTATTTAGTTTTTTTAATTAATTATTTCTAGAATTTGTTTGTATAAAAAAAGGAAATAAATTTTTATAGTCTACAAGGATTTTTATAAGAATGTCAACATTCAAAACTGTTTGAAAACAGAATATTTGGTTTGCCGTTTTCAGTTTTTTTCTAAAAATTTCACTCGTTTTGAAATCAAAACATGATTATTTCAAACCTCCCAGAGTCCAAAAAAAGAAAAAAAGTATATGCTGATAAATGCAAAGAAATAAACTGATGAAATTTTGTATATTGTCATAACAACAAAATTAAAAATTTCGGCTAAATCCATTTGCGGGATATTTTTAATTTGCCCATTCGAGGGGCATATATATTCGTGCCATTTATAGTGAGCCTTTTACCCAAAGAAAATATTTTTACAGTTCCAAAAGGGATAATTTCGAAAATTATGATTTCTATCTTGATTAAATCAATATTAGGCTGTCTGAAAACAATTGTGGTGTCCTTTTTACAAGCACTCGAAAAAATTTTGTTAAGCATATGAATAGCAAAATTGAAAAACAAGCAAGATGTTTATTGATAACTTAAATAAATTCTATTTTATATTCGCACCATTACAATTTATAATTACTCCTTCCCATTTAAAATTATGCAAGTTTGCAATGATGCCAGCATTAAAATTAGAGAAAAATTTCGATGCAATGCCTCATCTCTTTATAGATTTTTCTCATCAAGCTCGTTTTTTACTATTTTCTTTTTTAATTAAATAAATAAATGGCAGATTATTTACGCGATACAAACATATGAAATTCGGATTTCAAAAGTCATAAAAATTTCAAATTATATCTCTGATCACTACTGTAATGAAGTGAAATATGTTAATGCTCAGTTTTCCAAAGCTATTAAAGAATTTATATTTCAGCAACTAAATATATTCCTTTAAACTGATAATTTACAGGCTTGAAACTATTGAGTGTCTTATAAAAGTTTCGATATTACGTAACTGTAGAACTAAATACTTTTAAAAATGTAAGCCATTAAAGAAGACTTTTGTGAACTTACGAATCCAAAGCTGTTTTCTCTTTCAATAGTTAATATTCACGACTGAAAACACACTACAATTTAAAAGTTTTATAAAATAAGGAAATAATATTTTTTTAAATGTAAGTCATGAAAGAATTTCTTAGAGAATTTTATAAATTTTCGCATTTAAAGCTGTTTTGTCTTTCAATAGCTAATGTTCACGACTGAAAACTCACTGTACCTTATCAAGATGAATATGTTTCTTTTGAAAACGTTTTTGAAAAATCATTTCCCCCAGCTACTCACGACCACTTAGAATGTTACCTACCAATCTTTCACCATCGTTGTCAGATGACACCTATTTGAGAGTTTCGGTTCGTAAAAGTTTATCACATATTGAATCCAGGATAGAGGAATCTCATTGTTACATATTCAATATTGGTGATGTTCCTTAAATTATGTTTAAAAAAATCTGTTTGCATTTAAAAAATATATTTTGAACAATATCAATAGCGGGTATGATACATTATTTAATTTCATCAATACTATTGGAAGAAAAATAAAATATGAATAATTATTATAAAGAAGCGAATGTCAGCGAAGTTTCCCAGTTCATTTTTCAGAATAAGACACAAAAATATTTGTATAAATAAAATAATTGTAATTTGAGACTACTAGATGGCGACACTGATGATTACTAAATCCTACAAGTTAGTAATAATTTCTATAACCAAAATGAATGAACTGACATTAGATTTTCTTATTAAAAGTAGGGATACAAATCCTTCTGCCCTTCAAAATTCTAGAAAAAATTACTTAATAAAATTATACTCACCAATAACAGACCAAAAAATTTATTGAACTGCACAGCAATCTTGAGATAATTTTGAAATTTCTGACAACAGTTTAATGGAGCGGGAGAAAAAAAATGATAAAAACTATTTTAAAAGATTGATTAAAAAATATTAAGAAAAAATCGATTCGAAAAATGTCTATATTAATGGTGTATAAATTATTAAAAATATAGTAAATAAATGGGTAATTATCACTCTAAGTCAAGTTATGGGAAGAATATATTGATAAATTCTTGAATACTTTAACAGTTCACATTGTATCGTTCAGATTTTTCTTGATTTCTTTTTGGGTATATGGAATGTTTCCGATATTAAAAAAAAAGAGTAATTTATTTTTAATAATTAGTGTACCTGAAAGCCTGATTTATTGATAATAAATATATTTAGAAAAAAAGAAATACAACCAAAGTGCTTTAAAAAATTTCAAAATTTTTATTGAAAAAGCTTTAATTATAAATACGAAATAAAATCTGAAATTCCAAAATTTATGAGCTTGCTAGAAGTCTAATTTAAAAAAAAAATTTCAAAAATTTGTTCTTGTCCCATTAATACCAAAAGATACTGTGGAAAATTCGAACTACCCTACCAATACCCTTATCTTGAAGTATACAAAAATGAAATAAATCAATATTTCATGCACATCTCAAAAATTAAGGCAGACAATTTTTTAAATTCAATATTGATTCATATTAAATAATAATAGGTTTCAAAAAGTTCTGCTAAACAATTTCGTTTGGCGAAAAGAAAAAAAAATGCTTGAAATATGGAAATGAAACATGCTCCTGAAGCCTTTGTGTTTATTGTAAAATTGTGAATTTAGAAATTAATTTTATAGATATCAATTCTTTCAAAGAAAACCATTTACTTCTGACCGACTAATAATAATATGTTTGATGTTTTAATTGTAAGTATTGAAAGGTTCGCTCCTTAGGATAAAATATTATTATTACAAACGGGTGGAATATTCTGGAATATTCCATATAAAAAGATAAAAAAATAGGATAAAAATTATTATAATTCTTTTTATGTATCATTGAGACTACAAATTTTATAGCTCTTTTCAATGAAATATAATCGCGACATGCTTAATTTTACTTGAGATTATTAATATTTTCATTATTTTTTAGTTAAAAAAAATATTGTTCTTAAATAATTAAAAACATCTTACAGAAGTAATGAAATTTAATTTTAAACAATTTGCATCAGGTTCTCAAATCTACTCTAATTTTTTTCTTTGAATGGCTTCTGTTTTAGTACTTTCATGAAATCATTTTTAAAGACATATTTTTGGATGCTTATGATATTATACTAAATTAGATAAAGTCCAAGTATCACGATAAAAAGCTAAAAGTTGTTAATTCATTGGATAATAATTATTAAGAGGCCATTTTAAAAGTTCTAAATGTTATTAGAGCAAAACCTTACAAATATGCTAATACACACAAGAGTTAAGCTTTCAACTGTAGGATTAGAAAGCTCCAGGCTCAAAACCCATTTCCAAAAAAGATCCATGAAATAAATATATATTTATATGAAGACTAACTGAGCGTGTTTAATATTTTTCTTGCCATCAGATATGTCACAGCTAAATTTTTGGTAAGGGCGGGAATGTTCAGAGATCGATTAAATGTTATGAAGTTGTTTTTAGAGAGCAAAACTTGCATTGGCAGCATATATATCGAGCGTCTAAAGCCTAGACAAGGTCGAATCATAGAATGCAAAATTCGTATTTTCATAAAATTCGTCAACCACGACTGATTCTGAAAGAACGAGGAACAATTGTTATGAACTGCGCATGAACTAGACAGACATGAAATTATTTTGAGAGTCCAGTCTTTTGTACCTTTCATATCTCTTGCAACTGTTGAGTCAAGTTTAAAAGTTTCTATACTTCATGGTCCTAATACCGTTTACTTCTTTATGTACCTTGATTATCCAGCTGAATTCTGGTTGCTGGCTTCTGCATTTTCTGGCGTATCGTCATTACATGGACTATTCTCGTCGTCGAATTCTTATGGTTTGTGATACGCGGTTTTTCCTGACACTCCAATATTATGTGTACTATTAATTCACATCTCTGTGTTTCTCAGGTGTTTTTACAAAAGGTAACGTCAGTTACAAAACAGGTGAGCACTTTTTCTAAATTTTGGAAACAGGCTGGGATGTTCAGATTTTATTGTAATTATAAAGTTTTCGGTAAAATTTTCTAACACGTAACAATTGCAATTTCTTGTAAAGAGTACTTTTTAAGATGGAATTTTTTTAAAAAAATGGTTGCTTGTATTTACAATATTACATTCGTTTTCAAAATAGATCTGGAAAATATTTGTTACATTCCTATTGAAGTATTTAATGTTTTAACATGCATTTGCAAAAAGTGTGAAAAGGATCAACTAGCTCTAACTTGTGGCTGTACTGTCTTTGACAACAATACTTGATATGAGATTGTTAGATACTAAAAACTTATTTTTATGCAATGAAAACAAAGATGAGAAAGTAACGGGATCTATTCTGATAATTATTGTAAAAGAACGAGAGTTTATAAGGAAAGTCAACATTTTTTATAAGTGAATTGTTTTAGTGTAAGACTAAATACTATAAAGCAGATACTGAAAATGATTTAACGAAGAGTCTGAAGTTCGTAACGAATTTTGCGGTTAAAAAAGTTCAGTCCAACTGATTGGTTAAGAAACTATTACTTCAATTCATACCTCGAAAAATCAGAATTCAAAACTTGAACAGTAATGAATTACGACCATTTTTTAAAAAGATATTGTATTAAATTTAATATTGATTGAAATTTTGAAAATAAATGTAAAAGCATCGAAATGGAAGATTCATAAGTTTTTTAATTGTAAAAGAACTATCAAGAACTTTGAATATGGAAAATATTCCACAAGAGGTTAATAACCAAAAAATGGTAAATGCTGATGTTAAAGAGGCTTTAGATGTCACTTAACTGCATCTTCTCAAGAAGATTATTTTCAAAATATGCTGTTTGATCAAAACAGACTGCTTATTAATATTGTGCCTATTAGAACATTTTTGATAGGCATGTATTGCATTACCAATCGCATTTTACATTGTTCTTATGAAAAAAGGGAAAATAGCTTTGTATTGCATGCAATGAAGGGAAATTGAGGTTCACCAATTTTTAAAATTAAAGGTTTTTCAAATTTCGTAGGAAAACCTCCCAGTCACTTGATGATTGTTTAAAACGGGATTATCAAATTAGTTGTATACTGTAGAAAGGAAATTGTTATTTTTATTACTATTTTGTAGGAGACTGGTTAAATGGGATGGGCGCATCATTTACTGGGGAAAATTTGCGATCAACTGTTTGACTGTAGAAATAATGGGTAAAAATTTGTGTTTACTGCAGAAAGGAAACAAGTCCGTTATTTGTTATCTGACTACATTAAAAATATTTGTTCTTAAAAAGAAATGTGACTTTGATTCTTATTCGAAAATACCAGAAATAGTATTTATAGTACAGCACTGTCAAACCCAAAAGTACTATTAGAAATTTAAATTAAATTTTCATTCATTAGGAATGACAGAAAAGTCTTTTCTTTTTGTGTGTGTGTGTTATATGTGTGTGATTATCTTGTAAAATTTGTATATTGTGACTTATCCCTTTTCTGCTATTTCTGCTTTTCTGCTTCATATGAATAATGGTTTGTTAAAAGAGTGTAAAATATTTTGGTACTCAAATATCCTCATATCATAAATTAGGTGCATAAATCGTAATTACATTGTATTTAGAAATATTAATTAATATACTATATTAAATGGCTTTAAAACAAAATATTTACTGTAAATGGACAACAACAAATTTTATATTATAATCGAATTTTTGTGTTGAACAAAATATATTTCTATCAAGGAAGATCAGCAGGAATTATTATTTTTAATACAAATTTATAACATGTGAAACGGATATTCTTATAAATAATTGAAATTTATCTTTATATTACCAAATTATGGGTATCTATTTTTGTTAATTATGAGTACCATAGATTGGTTCTGTTAAATATAGGTAACACTTACCATTAAGTAATTATTTAGATTTGGGAATATGCATCCATATCCGGTGAATATTGAATAGCGGAAATAGGAGAATTATTTTTGAATTTGACAAGCAGGTGAATAACGGTTAAATTCTCAGCATGTCAGACACCCCGTTTCGTTGTCATTCCTTCAACCTGTAATTTGCACTACATTTGGCAGAACAATAGCTACAAGCTACCGGCTCAGCATAGCTACAAGGTGAATCCCAATATCTGATTTTGTCGATTGTTGTTCAGCGGTCAACAAAGAAATTAATATTCTAGATGAAAATTGTTATTGTATCTTATCGATTTTTTATCATTTGTTGATGGACCTGCTAAGGAAAAGAAGAATATTGTTTTCATAGAGCGTCCGGATCATGCAAAAAACTCAGACGTTTTTCAACATGCTTTTCGAGCTTCATATTTTTTGATCACTTAGGAAAATGATAATTTATTTGTTCAATCGTTTCCTTCAGCAGAAATGAAATGATTTTTTTTTTAAATCTATTATATTTCATTTCCTAATGATGTTTCCTTGATGAATGGTCAAAACCAATCTGTTAAAAGCAGAGGCAGTTGCAGTCACCACTTTCTTGAAATGTAGGTTTGCTAAGAAGAATTGCTTTATTTTTGAGAAGTAATATGATTTCAACATAAATCAACCGGTTAAGTAAAAGGTGTCAATGGAAATTAAATTAAAATATCCGTTTTTTATTCTTTATTATATTTCAATTTTTTCTTGCTGTACAAAATCTATGGCATAAAACTTAATGGTACAAAATAGCATTTTGTGCCATTAAGTTTTTTTTTTTTAAGATCTGCTTAGAAAAGCAATTAGAGTATCAAGAGGACAAGAAATTGATAATTTCCATTGCTTCTTGAAGAGTTTTAACTTCCGTTTAATTGGGAATGGCAAGTTCTAAAAAAATGTTTTAGATTCTCGTAAAACAGATTCGAATGCTCCAAGTAGATTTAATCTCTCTTTTTCGGTATGAAGATAGAGAACAGCATAAAGTGGATCTCCATCATTTGAAGATAAATTGCAGCTGATAAATTTCAATACAGTCCTTGTTTCGGAGACTATTGCATTCGGTTTAAAAGATTTAAGTGGAGATCCAATGTTTCCGCTGTCATTCTATTTATATCTAATATTTACCCTGAATTACATCTTTAAACAAATTGGTTTCTTAATGTTGAGAGCATTAGTTGGAAAAAAGTGTTGCAAATTGGGAAGTAAAATTAAAGCCATTCCTCTTAAAAGATGATATTTCGAAGGATGTATGATTAGAGAGCAGAGGTTTCGGGAAATGATGGAATATTCTAGCTCTTTTGGTTAAATTTGTGTCTTTCCATCATTTATAAACCAATTGCAAGTATATATTAAAAGATAATCTGACATATATGCCTATTAATGTTTAATCAACAAAATTATATCTGAAATTGTAAACACACAAGAAAGAACATTCCCAGGAGCTTACTTTAAAGTTAAAAAGTTATGTAGCATACAAATATAAGATTTGGAATAAAGTATTTTGCATTTGTTAAAGTTTCTACTTGGAAACAAATTTCAAATATGAAATTTTTTTGTCTCATTTTTTAAAAAATAATTTATTAAACAGCATTTCTTCTAACAATTTAAAAAAGAGTATTTAAATATTGTAATAATTACCAATTTCAAAAAATATCAAAAACAATGTAGCTTTCTTTTTTAGTATCCTATTATTTTTGTTATTCTTAATTATTGTAAACGTTTATTAGAAGGAAAAAATTATTTAACAAAAGAAGTTTTTGATTTCTATTCTTTCATTTAAAGTGTTTTTCATTATAAAATGCCATTTATTTAGAATCTTTGATAATTTTTTGGTAACTTCATGCCAAATTTCTTGGACTGAAATAAAAAATATGCTGAGCGTGTTTGAAGATTGATCCAATTTAACTATCTTAAACTGAAAGTACAAGTGGTGTGTGTTGTATATAATTTTAAACTTTATGATTAAATGATTTTCATTTAAAAAAATTAGTTTTTTTATATCATATGTAGATTTATTGTTTTTAAATAGGGAAAAAAATTAATTAATTTAATTTTTAGGAAGTTAGTTTATTGTCATATCTAATTTCGAAAAGGATCTCGATGTTCATAAATGCATTAAACTCTATTTAAACTATGAATGAATGAGCTTTCGTCATAATCTGACAGAAATATTGAAATGAAAGGATTGGAAAGATTATTAAAATTATAGGTAATTTTATAATTTAAGATAATAATGGCAGTAAAGCAGTAGATTGAAAGGTAATTTTAAATTTCTTTAACTTTCAAGTTTTAAAACTATTTTGGTATTTTATAATATAGTTTTAAAATCTTAATCTATGCTTTCAAACTAAACCGTTTCTTCAATAAATATTTTAACACACGTAAATTTTACGGAAATTTTTTTTAACCATTGGGGAGCTTATGAAATTTGTGCGAATTTCAGATAATTTGCATACTTCTTCGTGTCGTTTAAAGCAACTCTTATTTTTTTAAATGATTATTATTTTAAAAATAAGAGAAGGAGTTTCATCAGGAGTTAAAAATTTTTAAACTGTAGTTAAAATAAATATTTATATTTAAAATTTTCTGAGGTAGATCAGATTAGATAAACTCAGGTTAGATTTTTCGATTGTACAATTCTTATTCCTAAACACCAAGTAAATAATTAATTTTTGGAAATAATTATTTATCATAATTAAGTATTAAGTACTTTATTACTTAAATGAATGAATGGAAATGAAATTAATTAATGAATTTGAAATTAATTACAATGTTATATTTCGATATTGAAAAATTTCTGCAGAAATTTTTCTTCTATACCGAGTGAGGGATGGATATCTACTCCACTCAAACTTTTGACCGCTTTTCAAGCTGACGATCAATTTTAGCTTAGAAGGATCATGACTGACTGATTTAAATTTGACTGTAACATTAAAAAAAAATTAGGAAATAAATAAATAAATATAAATACCCTCATCACATCTGTTTCGGATAGAAATCTTGGGAAACAAACTGGTACAAATAATAACAAGAGTGCTGAGAACTATGCAGATGATGATGCTATCAATCAGCCGCAGCTTCTTTAATGTACCGCCAAGAGAATTAAAAGCCTGTTTATCTTCATGACAGTATTTCATTTTTATACTTAGAATCATTCAGAGTATTTTTCTTCCAACGGTGAAGCGTTTTTTTTTTAACCATAGGAATAAAAAATACATTAGTGAAAAATATGATGAAATTTTTCCTTCTCATGTCTTGGTTTATGTATTGGTGGCTTCATTCTAGTTGACTTCTGAAAAAGAAAAAGCTAGAAAACTTAGTGTGTTCAATGGAAATTTTTTTAACAAAAATAACGTGCTTTTTGTATTTAAAGCAGGATACAAATATTGCCAGAAATATCCTTTTAAATGGTAGCGTTGTCCTCATACTTTGAATCACCACCCGTCCTGCCGCCTTTTTTTTCCCATTATTTTCTTAGTCTACAGTTTACGTGATTATGTACAGCTCATGATTTTAAGTAATCATGGCCAATTAAGGTAAATAATATGTATTAACAAAATACAATTTTCATTGAAAAAAGAAAAGTTAAAAATTAAAGATCTTCACTAAGCTACCATACAGTTCCTGCAAGATAACAAATAAATTTTAGTATTGAACTAGTTAGAGGTAATAAAGACAAAACAGAATTTAAAAATAAAAATTCTTAAGCGACAAAATAAAACTATATATTTGAACTTTCCTGTTCACTCAAGCCATTCAAAGTTAGAACATCAATTGTCATTTTTAAGGACGCTTAATTCTTGGAGGAAAAGTTAATATGCACCTTTATTTACTAACACAAAATGGGCATAACTCAGAAGTATTTAAATGCTTAAATTTTCCTCTATTTGCTGAATTGTATTTTAGGAACTGAGTGGCTTTCTAAGAATCTTGATCATTATATTCTAATTAAACGAAAAAAATTTCAAATTACAAAATCCCTTTTATTTAATTATCTTTTGTAAATTTACTTTTATATAGAAAATTATCATGCCTAAGCAAAGGTGATAGAAATATTTAGTTAAAACTAATTCGTGCCTAAATAACTTCATTGAGTTTAAACTAATTCGCGTCTAAATAACTTCAATCAAATTGTTTTGAATAAATATAGTCGAAAACCTATTCTTGAATTCACTAATTCTCAAAGAGCGTCATTGAATTTTAAACAAAGAAAACAGTTATCATAAGTATTACATTAAATAAAAAATAAAATAATAAAATAAAAAGATGGCGAAATGAAGAAAGAAAGAATTAGCGGAATAAAATCGCATACAAGTCTCTGTGTAGCTTACAAAAATCATGTAATAAAATAATAATAATAACAATAATGGACAGTCAGATTAAAAACTGCGAATCTCGTTATTTTTTACATGATCACGTAATTTCTGTTGAATAGACCTCTTATGAAATTTCGTAAACACAGCTTCTCCAATATTTGAAATCGTGCTTCGTTAACATCATTATTACTCATTGTACTTTTTTTCTGAGTTGAAAACAAGTGGATTTCAGGAGCATAACAAATCTCCCTTCCTCATTCAGAGCAATTAAGCTTTAATCATTTACAGATCCGCAGTTTATGGAATCCTTTACGACGTTTTATTTGGAATCTTCGAATTACATTCATTGGCTCGCAAAAAGAACAGCCGTTTATTATGGGCGGTCGTAAAAATTATGCTGATCTATTCTTTTCATTTCATTTCAACTTGTTCACAGAGATATTACTTAAGAATACAAGAGCGTTTCTGTAATTGGGTTCTCAGAAACGAATAAAAATGTGATGAAAATATTTGGAGAAGCTTTATTGGCTGCTTTTGAAGGTAATTGGAAACGATTAAAGGAAATTCAGAATAAGGGAATGATGGTAAATAGACGGTGAATTCACTAAAGGATTTTTATTTCAAGGGATTAAATTATAAGCGCAAAAAGTAATAAAAGTGTAGATTCTTTTGAAACAGTAACTGCCTTCAAATTTATTTTATTATCTAATTAAATTTACACAATGTATATATACTTAAAGTTCAAAAAATTACTTCATTTTTAATTAGGAATATTTTGTATTTATAAATTTATAAAAATTCTGTGACCGGAAAAGAATTTATTCAGAAAAAAAACCTGAAGTCGAAGAATTTCAAAACTATCCAATCAATTTTATTAAAATTCAAAAAATAAAAATGTAATATAATGCTTTGAATGCAAAAATGCATTGAGTATTGATTTCATTGATTATTTCGCTGCTCACTTAAAATGAGCTCTGCATTTATTTTTCTACAGCATTTTATTTTAGGGGGAAGATTATTACAAGTGTAATTTTAAATTTTTGAAATTTATTCAATAAGCAAATAAATCACATAGCAAGGCAATTTGTTTGTATTTCTTTTGCTGGTATTTCATTTTCATGCAACGTCTTTTAACTATTCAAAATCTTGATATTTAGAATTAATGAAAACCTTCCTTCTTAACTCACGAAAGTGTTTATTCATTCTCTGAAATAAGTTAAAAACAAAGAATAAAAAAATAACTACTTTTCAAATGGATACTTTAAACTTTGAATTTTAATGGCATTCAGTATGAAACCTTTGGATTATATGAGACTGATAACATCTCAGCAAATTGATACAAAAGAAAGCAATTTCTCCCCCCCCCCAAGAAGACTTTTATTTATAGTTATAACAAGGGCGTTTAAAATGAGTCATTTTGTTTAAAATATGAAAAATAAATCAGCTCATTTATTTTGCACGAAGTTTTAACTTTTAATTAAGCATGAATATTAAATTAATCATTTTTGATGTTTTCCTAATATATTTTCCAAAAGTCAGGAGCACAGAATATAAATTTCTTATAGCCGTTTTTATATATTTCGTTCAACAAAAAGATTTTCTTTTAAAAACCATTCTTATGATATTTTTCAAAATACAATCAATCAAAACAATATTAAATTCAGCTTATTCATTTAATCAGATAATGCAAGTTTCTATCATTTATTCTGAGTAAAATGAGTTAGCAAAAATTTAAAGCATTCCACTATTATTTTTTCACTCTCGAGCCATTAGATCAAATCTAACAATACGAACAAAGCTAAATTCCAGCTTACTCTAATCGTTAAAATGAATCTGTGATTCGATGATCGATTCACACATTCTTTTCCGCTGTTTGCAACTTGAGATCAGATTCCGAATTGCCATCTTTTCCTTTGTAGATGCCGACAGAGTGATTTATTCTTTTTCAATGGGTCCTAATTGAGATATCGAAAGATACAATATGAGCGATACGTGAATCAAGGGCTTCGTAATGGCTTATCAGTGACGTCATAATAGCACGTCCTGTTCTCATAATTCATTTGCCGATTCCATCAACTGACGCGACTGAATAACACGTCAGGAGAATGGGTATACGACACGAGGCGCTTATGTTAAATAGCTCTCCGAACACTGGCAGATCCATTGGGGTGAGGGCCATATTATTGACACTAACCATCTCCATATTGGCTAAATGTTTATTTACCAATTCCCTCTTAGATTTACGTTACTGATAACGAAAGGGGAGAGTGAAGGGGACATTACTCTTGTTGGGAGATTTTTCTTTCCCCCAGAATTCTAGTTCCCTTACGTGGAAAAAAAATCGGCAGTTCATTTGTTATATGTCCACTGCTTTATGCTAGTGGAAATTATTATCGTCAATAAAATAAAAAGAGCTTTCTTTAATATATAAAATATAGTTTTCAGAATAGCAGTTTTTAACATTTGTGATGATATTTTATTGAACTCCTATTTCAATTATATCTCTCCTTCCCCTTTAAATAATTTTTTTGTGTGTGTTTTGGATAGAATTTATCAAAACTTTTTTTGCATTGTCTTTATGTTGATTAACAGTTATTTTCTTAGATAAATTTTTATAAACAAAATATATTTTGATAAAAAAAATAATAATTTTTTTATTACTATTCTTTTATTATTTTTCTGTCTAAAAAGATGGATCGTAGAAGTTCATGTGATACAGAATAATAAATCTTAGGGCATAAATCTAGATAGATGAGTATTTAGATGGGTCACATATAAAAGGTTTGTCATCGAAAATTCTGTAATTACAGAAGTTCTAAACCCTAAAAATAAATTTAATAAAAAATGAGTAATTTACATAAGAATTTATTTCATTTGAATACTTTTTAATTATGAAATTGTTTTGCATTTACATCACAGTCATGAGATCCTATTCTAAATTCCATAATCCTTCAATTGTTATCGATGCTATTAGAGTAACTAGTTTATTTCAGTTAATTCATGTGCAGATATACTGACATTTTGTTCTAAATATCTAGTATTTTTCTTAATTTCGTTATTGTCTTTTCTTGCAATTTATTTATTTATTTCAAAACTCTATACTTTAACATATCTGCATTTTTTTAATGTGATAAAATTGCTTAAGTCGTTTCTATTCTGCTTTAAAGTAGCTTCTGATGGGTCATCGTCTCTGACAGCAATGAATGCTCTAGCATTAGCAGTGTAGGTTCCTGCATTCGGTTTAGAGCGTTATTACTTTATAATCTAGCTTAGAAAAAAAGTTTCTGATTGATTTCTTTAATTTTTCTTTTTAAATATTTGGCAAAATATACTGCAAAAATATTTTTGATATATTATTGTTGTTTCTTGTGACATTACTTCTGTTTGAATAACATATGATACTATTAATTTATACTATGATTGCGTTCTGGCTCAAAACATTCTTTTGTGATGCTTATTTCAAATATCACGAGTACCGATGCTTGCAATAAACAATGCTAAAATCGTACAACGATATACGGATTAGGTTTCTTTTGCATTAAATCTATTTTTTCTCGTTTCTTTTGTAAATCTAAAGAAATCGCAATCATCCGTTGATATACGTAGTGATAGTCTGGACCATAAACCTATAACTCGGTTTTTCTCAAAAATCTATAAAAATTAACAAAACAAAGAATATTTAACTTAATTAAAAATATAGTAATAGTAAGGATTAAGTTAGAAATAAATTTTAATTTGAAAATTTGGAGCGAATTTTTTTAAAGAGAAAAAGAATGAGGGAAGGAGACGATTAGTTTCTCAGTAGCTAAGCTGTCCGTAATTTAAATATCTGATCAAATCAAAGGTCTTCGTGCATCTAATTAGGATTTTCAACGATTTCTTCGGCGAAGAGAAATAACCTGGGGTTACAACTTTACTTTTCATTTTTTTAAAGATTTTCCTGATATTCGGTGCATATTCAAAAATCTTTATTTCTTTGATGAACTTGAAGACGTCTATTTCTAATTCACCAGGTTTACTTACTTCGTCACTATTTTCTGTATCATTCGCGGCGCCATCTCTTGAGTCATGGGAGAAGTAATGTTACTTTCAAGTTGTTTCTCCCGTTTTCTTGACAATCGATACAAAACTATTTTACTTGTTGAAGCCTCAATTTTAGGGAGCTTTAGACACCTTCTAAATGAGACTGTGCATTGATCAATGCACTTAGCATATTTAGATGCGAAATCTTCAATTCCTTTGTTGGTAGATTTTCTGGATTCATGGACTTCCATTTACAGGACATATCTTATTTGTAATTTGCAGTTGGAATATGGTTTGAAAGTTTTGACAGGAAAAACGCTGCCCTGCAGTCTTCCTTATACATTTTTCAGATCTTATTATGATAAAATTGGTCGCTCTAGGTCGTAAATTATTCTCGTATTCTTTATATTTAGTAAATCAACTTGGAAAATGGGTTGTGGCCTTTTGGTCTTAAATTACTTCAACCTATTAATATCTACTATACAAAGGTCTTTTCTTTTCTAAAAGATCATCTTTAATCTCTTCTTTTGAGTAATCATAGGATAATTCTTTGATTACGATACTCACTTGTTTTTCAGATTTTCATGCAGTATGCAAATTTTTGTTCACTCAGGTTTTTGGTTAACTTCCTTTGATCATTTCCAATTTTAAAGTAAATATTCATAAATACTCTTGTTATTTTGGCGTTTCAAATTATATGATTGAACTTTTAAATTATGATCTAGAAAATGGGTAGTCTTTTAATGACATTGGTGGAATCTTTAAAGCCATTGTTTTGATTTGGAGATTGTTACTTTTTAATTTTGACTGCTTTCTACTATCTTCTTTTTGCTACTTACAGAAATCTCTTCTTTTTTCCCCCTTCATCTTGTTTTATACATGAAAACATCCCTCGTAATTAGAATTCTTGATGACAATATTGTAATTTTCCTGAACTAAGGATGATTTCATTCGTTGAAATGTGGTAGCGTTTATGAAGTTTGTTTCTGTAATAGGTAGGGACGGCAAGCCATCTATGGCTGTTTGGCGAAGGAAATAAAGTATTTCTTCAGTGGAAATTGTGTGTTTTCTGTTTGGCGCGTGTCTCCTTATCACTGTGTTGTTTTTCTTTTTAGCTGTTTTAAGGCCAATCTTCGTGATTTGTTTGCTCACTTTCAAACAGCTTCTTTCTAAGTTTCCTTTGCTTCAATTTATGGATATGTGAAATGCAGGCAGAATGTTGGGGATAATAGGTCATAACTACTATACAATATCATCATTCGTATAACATACAACCACTAAACTCTATTTACTTAAAAGAGTGTATATATGGTGGCGAGATGCAGACAACAAGAAAATTTTGGCTTAAGGTGATAACTTTTTAATAAATGGTCAATAGAAGACAACAAGGAAAGGGCATTAAAAGCATGCATACAAATACAAATACAGCTCACATAATACCACAATCTCTTTCTAAAAATGAATAAAATAGTACAGATATTTAGAGAATTCAGAGGACAGAGCCCACGTATTGAATAGCTCCGAAATACCATATAGCGTTTCAACTATATGCATCGAGATGAAAAAGAAAAAAAAAATAGCCCCTTGCTCGGTTCAAAAAGTAAAAGCTATCAAGAAGATTGCCTGAATAAGTCAACAGTCAGAGAATTAACGAATCCAGAGCAAAAATAATTTTAAAAAACACTTGTAAAAAGCAAATATTATTTTTTGTATTTTATAATGTAGCATTTATTATTATTATTATTATTTTCATTTTTCTTACTGACATTTGAAGTGACTATAGTTTTTGCGAATATTAACAATAATTAAATTTAATTAATTTTCAATACTTAAATAGAGTTTTAGCAGTTTGTAATGAGAATTGAAATCAACAGACAGTAGTTCCATCGGTGAAATGCAAGGATTTCAGTATTTTTCGCTGGAAGGAGAAGAATGCGAGTTTAATTTTTCAGCACATCAATAATTTATATATATATATATATA
>JAOUZG010033074.1:7189579-7210540 GCA_026289955.1 Argiope argentata
AGATCCTGTTTCAACCATCATAATAAAAAGGATTACATAAAGCCATATCAAACGAATATAAGTCTTATACAGCCATATTTGTTGAATTTTTCCGAAAATTACTGTGGGAAGGCAAATTATAGTGATAGAAAATCTTTTATTTTTCTGGCCATAATTCGAGTCTTATACAATCAATAGTTAGATTCTAACTCCACTAAACACTCCATTAATATTCTTTACTAACAATCTGACCAATAGACACAAATTCATAATTCGTATTTTCCTGACAAGCACAAAAACAGTCAACATTATCTTTTTGAGAAATTCTAACTTGGTCTTGCACCAACTTTTGAATACTAATTACTTGATCCTTGAGCTATTTCTGTGTCAAAAATATTGACCCAATATTTATCATTGGCACCAAAACTTTTAGAAAGAAATTACATTAAAAAATTCTCGTTTGGGCCATCTTGAACTCGTTGTTATTTCTGGAACAGATTCAAAGATTTTGGAAAGATTTGAGAAGCCTAGCGGCGCAAAACTAAATGATATAGCAATGTTTGACAGGAAATGAATTATTTAAGGAACTGTTCAGTGAATCTCTTTTTGTTGAATTTTTTTTTAACCCGCTTGAGGAATATAGGATTTCCAGTGGAAGTTTTTTCTGTCCTCAAAGGAGATAAATTATTTTGGATTAAATGAAAGATTTTATTTAATAATATAAGTACTTATCTAGTTTTTCAATTTTAAAATTATTTAACAGATGTCTGACTCAATTTAGTTATTTAACTTTTACAATCAATTTCATGATTTAGCTTTCAAAAAAATTGTATATCTTGCATCGTGTCAGATCAAACTTATTTTTAGAATTTGTCTTAAGCAGAAATTTTGTTATTTAAATTTTCAAATGAATTTAATCACAGTCAAATAAAATCATTCAAAGAAACCACAACAATGCCTAAGAAATCTGATTAGGATCTTAATACTACATTACCTATTGTGTTTTCGCTAGGTTAAGCCGGAACAGAATCCAAACGAAACTTTTAAGACAAAGAACATTTGAAAGGCCGAGAAAGCAAAGCATCAGATGCTCGCAAATTCCTTTATGGTTTTTGGACTTCTTTATTTCTAGATTCCAGAACAAGATATTGGACCACCAGTCGTTGGTGGGCTCTAAATACAAAAGATTCACAACATTAGAGAGGTGGTAAAAATTTCTAAGCACATAATTTACGAGATGCCGAGGCGGCATTAAAATTGTTGTTCAATTGAAGAGCTGGCTATTAAGAGCAGGTGCTGCCAATTAGAGTTGGCGAGCGGAGGAACTCCTTTTTACTGCTGCCATGGCACGAGGAAGTGAACCTTATTCTGCCAGGAAAGCAATTGGACTTGTCAGTGAGAGTCATCTCCCTGACAAACATGAAATAGGTGATTTTTGGATTACGGATGAATGGGATTTGTTTAAAAGGCCACCCTGCACTTGGACGGAAAGATATCCATGGAGCTTATTGAAGCAGTAATAAAAGAATGACATTTGCATTTATTGTGCTGGAGGGATAATGAAGTTAATTACTTATCCATTTTATTGTTACAATGATTTTTTTATAAAGTCTTATGTAGTAAACGAATGAATGCAAAACATTTTATATACAAATTGCTACTTTCAATTCTATGAGCGTGCATGTGTGACTGAAAACTACATTTTCGAAACATTTTTTTTGTCTAAAACAATAATTATACCCTATATGATGCAGCTTTAGTATATTCGCTGAAAATCATTTGGATCCATTTGTAATTGTATTAGAAACAATGAAGGAAAGGTATTTATTAACGCCGAAGACATTACCCCTTGCTAAAATGTGCCAAGTTTCAGACTTATGAACTGTTTGTATTATAAATTTTTTTACCAGAAATGATATACATTATAATATTTATATTATTAATTTTATTAATTTATTGATATAATCCAAAGATGTAAAAATAGCTTGTTTAGTTTCACTCTGAAATTTTCTTTTATTCTTTAGAATAGCATAGATGTAGTACAATTTTCAGCTTAAGTCGAGATTTTTTTTTGTCCATGCCATGATGAAAGCAGAACGGCGAACAAAGTAGGCAAGCAGAAAGGTTAAAAGAGAGAATGTGGGAAAGAACTTCGATCTGAAATAGAAAGGAATTGGCATACATCAGCGTTTTAGTTCTGTAGGAAAATTAAAAGTCCGCGCACCTCCGAAGTTAAAGTTACAGCGAAAATAGAGTTCGGACGATTGAGAAATTATTTTCAGTGTGCGTGTGTATGTGGATTACGCATATTTAATGTAACCGTCTCTTTTTGTTGCTCTTGAACTAGAAATTACCACATTTAAGCTAGAATTATTTTAGGATGCAATCCTAAATATCTCATTCAGTTCTTTTTCTTCAATCTATCGTTATTTTTAGCCCCTTGTCAAAAATATAATTTTTGATTAAACAGGAGAATGCTAAATACGTTGCAAATTATATTTTAAATAACATTTTTTTAGCTGGGAATGATCATTCCGAAGAAGCATAAATTTCATTTTCATTTGGTGATGCTTACAATGACTTAAAAAAATAATTTTCTCTATATTTTTGTCTTTGTTTTTAATATATTAAGAAAAGTAAAAATAAAATGAAAATCTTAATGTGTGAACTATATTCCAATGATATAAAAATAATAAAGGCAACGATATAAGAACTTTGATATTCTTAAGTACATAGCACTAAGTGTCCTCCGAAATTGTTGCTGAAGGAAATTTTCCTTCGGCAACATTTATGAAAATGTTTTGCTATAATCAGAAAGGATTAACAGGAAAAGGATATTTGAATCAGGTCAGGAAAATGTAACAGTCAAATTTTTTGAAGAACTAACTAATGGAAGAAATTGAATGCTTAATGCCTTTATAGACAATCCTTTTTTGTAAGATAATTCTTCTTTAGTGCTTCTATATGAGAATACAAATCCTTCATTCTATGAGAGATGATAGTAAAAAAAATCTAGTAAGAAAATTGTCATTTTGTCGATGAAATTTTAAATTTCGCTTATTTTTTACAGCAAGAATTTTCTGTTGAAAATAAATTTAAAACACGAAGTAAATAGTATTAAATTCAAAAATTTTTGCTTTAATCATTGACTTTATAACATAATTTGAAATCGGTACTAAATTCTTGATATCTCTTATCTCAAAGAACGAAAATTGGAGAGAGAATTTAAAAGTCAAATCAAACTGTTTTTCAAATATTTGAACACAGTTTAATCCAATTGTTATAGAATAGTCAAAGTGAATATGCATACTAAGGAAACAAATGATATTAAAAAAATTAAGTCAATTTCTACTTAAGTTAACAAGTAAACATTTTATTTTGGTCACTTTTTATTAAATAATTGCGATTATATAAATAATTTATCAAGAAATTAATGATTTTTGATAACAATTTAACTCGCATTCTTCATCTTCAAGCGAAAAATACTGAAATCCTTGCTACTGCTTGACGGTTTCAATTTTCATTACAAACTGTTAAAACTCTATTTAAAGTATTAAAAATTTAATTAATTAATAATACTTGAAAAAAACTGTATTAACATTAAATGTCATCCACTAAAAGTTTAAAAAATGTGTTTGTATTTGAGTGGATGAATAATAATTTATTAACTATTGAAAGTTTGAACAATATTTATAAATATATATAGGGAGAGTGTGAACTAATTGTAGCAATTGAAAATTATGAAATTTCCAACTCATTTGTGTTTTGCAAGAATTTCTTTTCTAAAATTCAACTATAGCATTTTTTTTTCAACCTGAAATCAGGTTTCTTTGGTGCATCTGAGATATCACTCAAAATAGGAGACAAAAGTCTACTTTTATTTTCGAAACAGAATTCTGAATAACAAAACAATTTTTCACTCCGTTATCTCACAAGTCTGATCCGATTTTTCACTTCTTGTTGAGGAAACGCCGGAGATAAGGATGAGTTAATATTATGATCAGTAGGTGAAATGGGACAGGTCAAATGGTAGACGAGACAAAGAGTGAATTGTAATGCGAGAACATATTTTTAATAAGCCTAGTTATTCTTTTTTTCGAAAAAGAAGAAAGTGCTCATTTAGCATATTTAAGTTAATATCAATTACTGAAAGGAAATACCAGGAACAGGGCCATTTGAAAAACATACTTGTTCATAATAGCATAAATGATAGACTAAATGTTTATTTTAAAATAAAAGTATTTTCAAAAATTAAATTTTCAGTATGATCTTGATTACTAATATATACAGTAAAGAATAATAAATCTCATATACATATATATATTTATCTTTAATAAAATACTTTTAATTCATCCACTCAAGTTCTCATATATTTTTTCAAACTTGTAGTGGATGAACTTGATGTAATACAATTTTTCAATTACTAATTCATTAATTAAATTAAATTTATTTTTAATACTTTAAATAGAGTTTTAGCAGTTTGTAATGAAAATTGAAATCAACAGGCAGTAGCAAAATCTATAAAATATGAGGATTTCAGTATTATTTAACGTGAAGGTGAAGAATGCGAGCTCAATTTTTGTGAAAATCAGTACCTTTGCAAGCAGATATATGCGTATGTGTGTGTTGGATATCCTACTAAATTATTGGACTTAATTTAACCTAACTTTGCATTCTCCTTATTTAAGACAAGATGTCGAATATTGTCAATTTTTCGAAAAAATAACATTTAGATAGTTAAAAATTAATCAAAATATTTCCGTTTTCTTGTAATAACTTTGGAGCAAATTTTCCTAAAATAAATATTTTAAATCATCTTAGAATTCAAAACTAACAAAATGGTTGGGTAATTTTCCCAACTTTTTTCAAAATTTAATAAATAAATTAACATATGCTGACAATTTTGAAAAATGAAAAATATAAATACTCCTTAGATGGACAACGGTGATACTTTGAACTACTCTACGTTTATTATTATTTATTTTTTATTCATTAAATACTTTTGAAAACATTCCTCATTTCCATCTTTTCCTGAATCTTTTACAAAAATTAATTAAAAATGTTTGTAAAATTACATATTTTTGAATAGTGAGAAATTTGGAGGAAGATTTGTTGATACCCCTAAAGAAAACAAACATATTTCCAAAAAAAATATGTTCCTTATATAAATCTACGGTTTATCTTGAAACGATTTAGCAAATGTTGTCTTCAAAATATTTTTCCAAAGATTTACTTTTGACAACATTCCAAAGAAGTCCAAAAGATTTTTTTTAAATATTTTTTCTTTACTCATTATTTAAAAAAAAAAAATTACTTCTTCAATTATATGAATTTCATTTTCGTAAAATTTGTTTCACTCATTTTAATAGAATTTTTGGCATTAAATTTAAATAAAATCATTACCAATATTTCTTGTTCGTAAAAATAAAATGCACACAACGAACTGCTGCCAGGACACAAAAGCAGAAATCTGGGAGAAGATTTAAAAAAAAGTTCGAAAGCCGAGGATTACCAATTTATATCAGAAAAATCTATTGATTTGGTTCATTTTTATTTTTTTATTAATAAAAAAAACTAGGCTATTAATTATTTGCTTCAAATTGTTCATTAAATCCTTTCTCATAATTTAGTATTTGGAATAAAAATTTAAAGCACTCCTACATCAAATAATAATAATTCATGAAGAAAATTAGCTATCGGCGGTTTTTAAAATTAGTCCAATTCAATCTTCTTCATTGTGATCTTTCTCATTTTGATTTTTAAAAATGTTTGAGACAATATAGGATTTTGTGTATTAGAAATTTGATGCAAAAGTAATTTTCACGTAAAAAAAGTCAGAAGTGAAGAAATTTAAAGCTAAAAGAATACTCTCATAAGAGTTTTCTTCTCGCAAATAATTACGCTTTCAGCCCATGAATCTGCACAGAAAAAGGAATTTTAAACTATTATCTCAAAGGTTTTGATATGCTACATACATTTAATCATTTAACAATTTTTTTTTAATATCATTAACTTACTTTTAACGTGAACATTTTCAGAGCCATATTTTGACTTTTTTATCTTGATTTTTATCATTTATTAAGCTTGATAACCATAAGTATTCAAATGCAAATCAACTCTATAAAATTTTACTGCACCATTGATGCAAAACTAGGTACTTCACTATATGATAAAGTCTTATATAAGACGCTACAATTCTAAATTAAATAATCAAGCTATATTAATATAATTTTTCGTTTTGTTTTTTGGATTTCTATAAATTATTTATTTATTTTTGAAAAAAGCGTTTTCGGTTAAAAAAAAAAAGAAATTAAGTAACTTTTAAATTGGTTCTTAAAAGTTATTGAACAATAATTTTGATAAATGGTTTTCAAGGATGTTATCCGATAATTTAAATATAGTTAAAACAGAAAAGAAAGACAAACTTTTATGAGAAACTCTTAATTACTTCATAAAAGATTAATAGATATAATGAAGCTGAGCAGGAAAACTATGACTCAGATGAAAAAAAAAGAAAGAGGTAAGATTCTTTTTCTCTCATTAAAACTTCTGCTAACTAACCTTTTAAAATATTTTCCTTATGATAAATAAGCTCGTCAAATGATGTAAACTAATCAGATGAAGTAAACTGCGCAGATAAGACTTTCGAACAATCGGGGGCAAATAAGGAGTGTGATTTTGAGCAGTCACCAAGTGAGAAAAGTAATCTCATTGCGGGAGAGGGTACTCTTCATCGCTTCGGAAACCGACCCCTTAATGAGGTAGTGACCTAGACGAAGAGGAGGTTATCTATCAAGTGGCGACGCTTCCCTAGACAACCCCACATTCTCATCCATTTTTTACACTCTAATAGGCTTCATTCATCTGGGAGACAACTCCGTTTCCTCGCTGATATCCTTTTGCTATTAAATATGAAGCAAACTAGGGGTGCATTAGAAGAACTAAATTACCGCTAAACAGAGCAGACATTTTATGTAAAGTTCGAAAAATTTAATTTTTGTATATTTGAATTATTTTTAATCATCATTTCTAGCTTATGAAAGACACTTAATATTGATTGAAAGGTAGTAATTTGTAATTTTCTCCAAATTAAATGGTCGTTTTTTAATTCCTACTCTTAGTTCATACTTTCCTTATATATATTTATATATCTTGTTCATATTTTCCATCGTTAATAAAATACTTTGTATTCATTCACTCAAGTTTAGATACATTTTTTTAAAACTTGTAGGGGATAACACTTTATGTTAATAAAGTTTTTTCAAATATTAATTTATTGATTAAATTAAATTAATTTTTAGTATTTTAAATAGAGTTTTAGCGTTTTGTAATGAAAATTGAAATACACATGCAGTAGTGCAGTCGGTAAAATGCGAGGGTTCCAGTAATTTTCACTTGGTGAAGAATTCGAGTTCAATTCTTCCAAAAATTAATAATTTTTTGATGAATAATTTATATTAAATTTAATTATTCAATAAAAAATAACTAAAATAATTTTTTTTTTGTTGACATAAGTAGGAACTGGATTTTTAATTTACTTGTATGTTGTAAGTTCAGAAAGTAGTCATTTTTTCTTGACTTTTTTTAATAAGAAAAATCTAAAAAATTAGAGTGGCATTAAAAATGAAATGAAATATTTGACAAAATAGGGATAAAATTAGATAGTAATCTGTTTCTAGCATGATTACAGCAGTTAAACAATTGAACCATTACTTATTCTTAATTTTTAGGTGATAATGTCAGTTATTTGAACACAAATTAAAATCCAAATAATAATAATAATAAAGCTACATTTATATTAAGTAATGACTTCGGTATGAAGAAAAAGCAACAATAGTTCTAGAGAAAATTCGTCTCATTTACAAAACTCTCCTTACTTTTATGATCAAGGTTTAAAATTCCGGTTACCATCTCTGGTAACCCTCATAATACTTCAAAATTAATTTTAAATGAAGCTCAATAACTTTAACGTTGTTTTATTGTTAAAGTTTTTTTTTACTGTGTCTTTAACTGTTAATCATTGCATCTAAAATTTGCAGGATTTTTTATTGTTAACTATAACAAACTTTTGCCTATTTTATTTGAAAATATGAATGAAATTTTGTTTTTTTTTAATGATAAAGCAACTAATAATTTGTCAACAAAATAGTTATTTGAAGTAGTGTTTTCTGATCAATTACCAATCGATTAAAGTTGAATTGATAAGCGATATTTTATTTAAAAAAAAAAGAAATATTCTAATTTCATAATATACATCCTTTTAAATTGTGTTTATTTTTAAAATAATAAGTTTAATTTCCTATCAAATATTTTTATTCGGATAATTTATCTTATTTTCACTCAATAACTACGAGTATACGTTATTTGTTTACTAATTAAAGAATAAAGTAGGAATCAATTTATTGATAATTCATAGTTCTTCTGAAGTAGCAAAATAAGTATTCTATGCGGAAACATTTATTATTTCCTTAACAGCCCGATTTGTCTACAGAATCTGACGTGAATGGCCAGAAATAATAACTTGGGAATCGCTATCTTTTCTCGAAATGATTTGTCATCTAATTCCCATCCTAGTTGCCCCACCAGTTCCCACATATGCCACTCATTCTTAGGGGTTTTCTTTTGGGGAACTCATTAGCTTGCGAGGGAATGCTCCTGTCACTCACCTCAGTCGATTCGCGAGCATATTAGTAGTTTCTCGGAGGTCCCTTTTTGACCCAGCTTCCTGCGACCGAAGCTAATTAGTTGGGTAAACATCTCCATTTCACCTCGTTAGGGTGCCCAGTTAGACACGAGCTGCTGATGCTGTTGCATACTCACTATTTCTAGGTTGGCTTTTTATAGAAGATTTTTATTACTCCGAAGCCAATGAGAAAATGAATTCCGCTCCATACTAAATATATGAAAATATCTGAAGAAAAATTCAATTTTAGTATACAATCTCTAATTGGACTCGATAAATATATTTAACAAAATATCTTTTTGCGTTTATTTTCAGTTAATCCATCAGTAGCATGAGCTATTACATATGTACACATATACAGTTGCTAAAAACAATTTTTGCATACATTAAATTTCGATAATAATATTTCTTCTATTAAAAGAGATTCATCAACAAAAAGGATTTAATGCGGTTTTAAACAGGCTTCGACATCAATTAAAGATAATCATTCACATTACAAAGTATATTTTCTATTTCTCATTTCGATGTGAACAACTTAGAAAAATTTGATTTCAGTATTCATTTAATTACTGATAATAATGATAGGGATAAAAATAATTATCTGAAATATTAACTTTTAATTTAAACTCCAAAGTTGAAAATTTAAAAAATTACATGTACATAAATTAATCAAGAACTAATAAAAACTATTTTAAATGCCGTTAAGAAATAGCATAAAAATGTTGATGAAACTTAATGGTTTATTGACTTATTAAAGTTAATAAAACTCTTAAAAATTGAGAATTCTTCTTAAATATTTTATTTTAATTATAAACTTTTTGCCCTGATAAAAATGCAGAAAACACTTTGTGTCTTAACACTTTTGGAAAGTAAAAATTTTAAAAAAAGGAGTATCAAAGGATTATTTCAGGACCTCCTGTAATAAGTGAATGGAAAAGGAAACTGTGTGATAATTTTTTTAAAGAATTCCAAACTTTTTATCCCTAATTTTATTTAAAAAATGGAAAACGAAAATAAATTGAAGCTCCACTAAAATTTTAAAATAAAAACTGCTATCAGTATTTACTCTTTACTTTTGTCTTTGAATGTGTTCGAAACAAATTTTTAAAAAATTATTTTTACTGTTAAGAACTCTCGTTTAAAAAGAAATAAGAACATCAAACATTCTATCAACGAATGAATAAAATGACAAACTCCATAGAAAACTTAGATAAAATCATTGAAAAATTTAGCGATGTTTTACTTCCTACTCAATAAAGGGCAAAACTGTGGAAAATTCGTGAATTCTTATGTTTAATCATCTTTTATTTTCTGAAATTTGTTGAAACCAATGGCAAATTCTTCTTCCGAACTTTCATTTTCAGAAGCTACTCAAATGAAACAAGAATTTTCGAGATACTGCATCAAAAAAGTGGCCATTTTCCAGCTCGTTGAATTCGAAAGATCTGCACAATCGCTAGAAAACTGTCAACACCAAACCCGTAAGCCAACAGTTCTATTAAGCAAGTGACAAGATTAATAAATCCAAATTGTCTTAAACAAAGAAAAAAGGTAGACTGTATTGCTTCCAGATCACTGGCTTTTTTCCCTAAGCAATACGTCCAAGCAATTTGATTGCAATCTGGAAATATTTTTAAAGGCACAGTCAAACCTCAGTAACTCTTCACCTCAATCACACCAGTTAAGACATCACTTCTGCTCGATTGAATTCGCTTAGGATGGGTTTTAACTCACATTCGTTGCCATGGCTTAGGACCTTAAGTATTTCAATCAACATTTCTTTCATGATTCTGATGGGTTAAACTATTCTAGTGTCAGGTATTTAAAAAGAAGTAACAGGCAGCATCGTGTCAGATATGAAAGCGGAAATAAAGAAACGGATTTTTTCTTTCTTTCTTTTTTTATTTCATCAAAAAAAATCGCATTTCACCACATATACGGAATTACAAAAAAAGATAAATTCCGAAGCTGTATTATATGAAAGTCTTATGAACTTAACTTAGATTTGTTGACTAGATTTGTAATCTCATAAACCTGCATTTATTTTTAAATTGAATTTTTTAAAAAATATTATAAATATACTAATAAAAAAATAACAAGAAAACTCATTTTGATTCGAAATGTTTTTTTAATAACTGAAAAGTCTAATAATTTCCATAGTAATTCTTTGCTGATATCTTTATGAAATTTTAATTCTATACTGGATTGAAAAAGTAAAATACATTTATTCTCAGGGTAATTCTTTCTTTCGTTTATTGTTTGTACATCCTGAGCATTATAAATATTAAGCAAAAGGATTCGTTGAAAACTGTTACAAAAAGAAAAAAAAACAAGAACGCTGAATCCCATTACGAATCAAGTCTATCTTAAATCTTCTTAGAAAAAAATAAACGCTCTCATCAAAGGAATTCAGAAATCAACTCAGTGCTTGCGTTTACAAGAAATTCTCACCTTTCTCAAACAAAAAAATTCAGTTAAAAATTGGGAAATTTGAAAACAAGAAGTCAGTTATTATTTCAAATCCTACTTTTAGTTACCAAAATTGAATAGTTAATAAAATACTTTTAACTCATCTTCTCAAGTTCAAATACAAAATTTTAAAATACATTTTTTTCTCTTTATTGACTTAAGTAGGAATTGACTTAATTTTTTTCATATTACTTGTTTTTTACCAATTTTATTTCATTTGCTTTGTTCTTGGAGAAAGAACCATTACTTTGTATTTTATGATGGAATCTATCAGTTAAATCTTTGAGGGAGCGTAAGTGGTTATTTATTATTATAACTATTTATAAAGAAGGTTGTAGAACTAAAGTTGCAGAAATTCACATGAAAATATTAAGGACGTAAAAGGATTCAGTAGAAAATTTCTTTTCTAAACTTAGTTTGATTTTTTCATTAAAGATCTTAGCGGTTTAGGCATCTCTAGGATAGTGATACACACACACAAAAAAAAAGAATTGAAAATATATTTTTTGACACTAAAAGTCAATGAACTTACATAAAGTCTATTAAATTTTATGTATGTCGGGAAAGCCAAACATTCAGCTTAGGTTGAAAAGATGTATTAAAAAACTTTCTTAAACTTCAAATTTTCCACTTTTCGGATAGTAATTTTGAGCTAGAAGTTTTATTATTTATTTTATTTTATTTTTTTACGGTGATATACCACTAAATTTAACTCGCTAGGATTTCGCGAAATATAAGAGCTATTAATACCATTTGCAAATGGAAAAATGCGTGGATGCATTAAAACAGAAGAATATTTTCTCTATTTAGCCTTTACACAGCTTCAAAATTTAAGTAAACAAAACTGAAAAGGTGGAAGGGGAAAAAAATGGAGATTTTCTACTTATAACCTTGAATATGTTTTATTCTTTTATTTAAAATAATTAAACAATTAAATTTAATTATTTATTATTTTAAATTTAATTTAATTTTAAATGAATATTTCAAATGAAAATTTAATTTTAAATGAATTATTTTAAATTCATATTTTTCTTAATTTAACCCTACTCTGCCATAATTTGTCTTATTTTTTTATTTCATGGGATATTTTAATGTTGATTCGAGAATCTTGATAAATAAGTTCACTATAATACTTAAAACAGCTTTTACACTGCCTGTAAATTCAAAAAAAAAAAAAAAAAAAAAAAACTCAATTTTGTTGAAATCTGCTTCCTGTAATGATTTTTTGAATAAATCTTTGTAACTATTCAAGTCATTTTATGTTTTTTTAACAAGAGGAAAACAGTATTCGTTTTAGGGTTTTTAAGAAACGAATAAAATGTAGCAGTCAAAAAAAATCCAAAAATCCATTAATATCTCGTTTTGGGAGAAATTCAAAATGGAACCTAGTTTTCAAAATTTTACGTTAAAAATATTTTCATCCATGTAATCCATATTATGAATTTTCGAATGTCTGGGCCTGAATTTTGTTTTCATTGTTGTTTTTTATACGCTTTTGAACAAACAAAAAACACAAAAAAGAATGGACATAACATTTTCTCCATTGACTTAAAACAGAAAATTGAATCTGCAGTTTTTATACCATTTATTTAGAAGGAAAATCAAATTATCTTCTTATGATAATTCACGATATATACATTTCAGCATTTTATATCATTCTTTAAAATTGTTTATTAAAATTTTTTAATTCTTTTGGACAACTTATGGCAATTGCCTTTCACTTAATGGTGAAATGGTCAAAGATTTAAAAAAAAAATATGATTAATATGGAAGCAGTTATATACTAAAATATTAACTCTTGTCGAAGTCAATAAGGATAATAATGTGAAAATTTTCTATTTCGAAGCTGATGATATCCTAATAGAATTTGGAATTCTCCGGAAATTCGAATTATAAAAGAAAATTAGATCTAAAAGGGAGTATAACAAGAGCAAGATATATTTTTAAAGTAAAAGAACAGTATTTATTTATTTTTAATATTTAATAATGTAATAAATAATATCTGATTAATAAACAAAATATGTAATTTTAGTAAACCCCTGGGTGAAGTAAGAAGCGAAAAAATGTATCTATTTATCACCGAGTCCAAAAGACGCATTTAGCTAACCTAAATAAGTCCGAAATAGAAGCATTTCTTATTACAGTCTTTAGTTTTGATTTTCGACTCAAATGAACTGGAATTATATTTATTTTGCCAAAATGAAAAATACGATGCCCAAGTGAAAAATACGATTTTGTATCATCATTTTAATTGCCATTGATTAACTTAGGAAAATTGGAGCACTCTTTATAAATATTGTTAGAAGCCTCATTCAGGTATATGAGGTTTATAAAAAGCCAAAGATGTTGTAGAATGTGTTAATTACGGCTTGTGCATTATCCCTCTATTTCTTGCTCTTTACATAATAGGACATTGTGACGAAATGAAGTAATGTCGTAATGTTTGTAAAAGAATCCTTCAAATATGTACCATTAAAGTCATCGAGAGTTAACTGTAATATCCCCAAACAAACCAAAATCTCGCAAAATAGGATCCAAATAATTTAACTCAAGTTTCTCTCGTGGAGATTTGTATTTGGTCCTTTAGAGATTTCTCTCTTGTTTCTGAAAAATAATTTTGCTCGTGATCAAATTTTTTGGAATTCCTTTACTATAAATACTCAGCGAATGAAAGTGCGCTGCTTCTATTTATTTATCACATCCTATTTTCGCATCCTTTCCCTTCGCTTATTTTCTCCTCCGGTTTTTGTTGCGCCGTAATTGTGTGCAGATTGCATTACAGCGGAAAAACTAGCGAGTAATAAAATATAACAGCCAGCTATTAGACATCCATCTGATTTAGAGTCCAAGGCTGTTAAATACGTCGAAAGAAAAAGAAAGAAAAAAGTATTTTTTCCCCTCCGCTGCAGAAAAATAGAATCCGAGCGCAGTCAAGCGGAACTGTTGATAGACATCCAAAGGAAGTCGAAGAGGGTCCCCCAAAACGCCCCCTTCCGTGACTTACATGCTTCTGTAGACTCCTCAGCGTGTCTATTACGCTGTCAAAATGAACATCTCCCCCCTTTCGAAAACTCTTAACAAAAACAACATCATTGAGTGGGATGAGAAATCTTCCCTTTTTCTGAAGACGCTGACTGTTACAACATGTCAGGAGGATTGGAACAGATGCCTCGGAAATACCTCGCATACTTATGAGTGTTTGGAGAACACTGCAGTAGAGGGCTCGCTATGCAAAAGTATTTACATTATGGACACGTAAGTCGTCAGTTCATAAATTTTCTTCATTTAGCGCGCCCAATTCCTTTTTGTCAGCTTTCCTCTTTTCGCACACTTTTTTACATCCCGTACATCTTTTAAATGGGTGGAGTTGTCACCAGATGTTTACAAAACTTTAAAGGCGACATTTAGCGAATACGCATTCAAATACGTGAAGAGCAACATCATATTAGAGTTGAAGAACTTCCTGTTTACCTTTGAGGAATAGGTATTCAGATACATAACGCGTAATGCTTTGATTAGGGAGAATTTTAATAAATTACTATTTGTATGAATTAGATTTTCATTCTCGATATTATTGTTCTATTTTGTTTAGAACAAAATTTCATAACACATAACTATTCACAATTAAAATAATCTTACCAATTTAATTTTAAAAAGCAAATTCATCTTCCCCCATGTAGATTTGCGAAAAGTAACCAGTAAAAATAACAACATGAAATAAGTAAATTCATGCTATACATTTTTTTGAAACGAATTTAATGAAGTGATTCGGGTCAAATGTTTTTGCCAATACCGTCCACCCGAATTGTGATTAAAAAAATAGCAAAATGCATAGAAACAATTTTATTGGCATAATTTGTTGAGTTGGCTTTCCAAATTAAGCTTCTAAGTTTGCGCCCGAATATTGAAAAAATGGGGGGAATGGGCACTGAAGGTTTGCTATTCCTTCAGATCTCCCATTTAATAAATGGGTTTTTTAGTCATGAGACGGAATGAAAGATACATGCAACGAAAACATCCATAATAGTTTCAACTGGAAATTATTATGCAGGCTTCAGTATTTCAGAGAACACTGTTTGTTTAGTGGTATAAAGATCTCTTAGTTATTAGTTGTTAAAGTAATTCTCAACTAGTACTTTATTCTCAATAATAACTATGGAACCGTAATCTCAGAGAACTCTGATGCTTTAGTGAAAAGATAAATCAATGCGATGATGTTTTAATTCTGTGTAACACTGTTACATGTCAAAAGTTTGATATCCCTTTTTGAGGAGTTAACAACTCTCTGAATATGGAGACCCTGAGATAATGAATTTTTAAATTATAAGGTGAGACCAGAAGAGAATTATAAACTTTATAATTTATTAAGTCTTTTTTATTCATTTATTTTTGGAGATATATAAATTCTTAACAGTATTCAAAAACAACAGCATCCTCTTTACTGCAAAAGAAAAAAGAAAGAAAATAAAGCAGATGCAGTAGCTCTTCAATTTTCAACAACTTTAAAGATTAATTCTATAAAGATAGAAAATTTAAAGATTAATTTCTTATTTTTTCTGTAGAAAAATAGGGTGATGAATTTCTTTCTGGATTAGAAAAACGTTCACATGAGTATATACGAACATATATATGAGTCACGTGAGTATACACGAGTCAAATTGTTCCATATTTCCAAAAATATAATCAATTTTCAAAATGAAAAATCAAAGCGGAAAAACGTTACTTTATTAAGCACAATTCATCACAACAGATGCCACGGAATTACAAGTACTATTAAAATCTCATAAGGTTGTATGGATGATGATACATTAAAAACTAAAAGTTTTTAATACTTACTTTATAACTATTAGATGATGTAGAAATGTTATTTCATTATGAAGCCCGGAGAGTTATCGAAGATTATGCTATTAATTCACAAAATTTCAAAATGAATATTTCTTTATTTCAAATGAAGCAAATGATTAAATGAATATTTTGAAGTAAAGCCTCGCAAATATTGAAGAAACTCTCTTTTCTGATAACTATTTGCTGAAAATCAAAGCATATATCATTAGTAAGAAATTTTAAAATTGTTTGCTAAGTGCTGTATAAATCTTTAAATTTGATATATTATATAACAACTAATTATTTTTAATTTTTTTGATTAGTTGATTTAATCCAAATAATGATAAGAAATAAATGAAGATAATTATGACTGTATCTAAATTTATCTCAAGTTTATTCGATTCTATCCTTACGATCCTGTATAATATGATTTTTTTTCTGCTATTAGTGTCATAGTGAAGAGGCGTTTAAAAATTTTTCACATTAGTTAATTTCACTTCTAAAAAATTTCACCTTTCTTATCGTCATTTCAAAAACATTTTGGAGAATTTCAGTTTATTTATTTAAAGATTCTTCTGTATTTATTATTAAAAACTTATAGATTGAAATAAATAGAACAGGAAATAAATAAAATATGAGACATGTCAAAAAGAGAGAGAGAGAGAGAGAAAAGAGACGACATTGAGTACTTCGACTAATGTGATGATTACGTTTTTGTGTCTCATACGCCATTCATCAACCCTAAAGTTTAGAAAATAAATTTCAGATTTACGTCACAGCCTTTTTTTTCCGAAGCTTATTTCTAAATTCATCCGATTTTGACTTTTGATCTCATGTTAAAACTTCAAAGTGAACTTGTGAAAAAATTTAAAGACGAAAAGTAGGTTTATTTCTTTTTAAATAGTTTCGTATTTTGACTTATCATAAATAATTTTCAACTTTTTTTTCGCAACGTTGAACAACTTGATTTCACGAAAGGTAAACATTTAAAGTATATTCATTATATTTGTTTATAAAATTATATTTTACAATCCATTAAAACTAGCCTTTTAACCCATGTATTATGGAAGCTTATTTCTGACTAGAAAGAAGTTAAGTGATATTTTTAAATATATATATTCTGTTTCAGAATTATCTTATTCTAATTAATATGATATGATATATATTCACGTCTAACTGCTAGTATACAAAAAAAGCCACACAAATGTATGCTAGTAGCTATTAACAGTGGTAATTGCATTAAGCAGCAAAAATTGCAATAATAAACCAATTTTCGCAAGGTCACAAAATAGAAATATTCTTACGAACCTTCAAGAACAAATACGTAAATGCAAAAATAATTACCGGTTACAATACGAGAGCTAAGAATTTCAGTTCTGGAAATTATGTAATTTGCAACATTGTTGCATACCGCACATCTTTGTTGGAGCGCATTTCCATACCTCTTCGAAGAGGTACGAACGTAGAACAAATGTTAATGTGGTGAGCATCACAGTTATTTCAGCTTTCTGGCACTTTGCAAGGAATTTCGTCAGCATATTGAATGCAGAGTTGGTGTTTCCTTTCCAGAAAAAGTATTCATCATCTGTAATCTGTACATAATACCCTCAGTAGCCACTTACTATCTGTATCATACCTGATGAGAAAAAAAATTCAAAAATTCTTCATATTTTTTACCATGTAAACTACAGCTTTTATCTAAGCTACTAACAGTGTTTCTGTAGTATTTTCCTCGTTCAGACAAAACAACTTTATCAATTAGCTTTATTGTTTCCCTGTAAATGCCATCTTGTTAGTATGATGGGGCATCTGATTGAAGAAACAATCCTCCCACATTACTTATAATTACGTAAGTTATGCTTTTATTATATTGTTCTGTAACTAGTGCTTTTACAATCTATTCCTATGAATTATGCAAAGTGCGTCAATATATGTATCTCCTCTATGCTATAGTTGGTCCTTTATAATGATCTTTGCGGACTCTGCGCTACCAATTTCCGTCGTTTGTATAGTATTTCAACGATATTTATGGCTTTCTAATGCGAAATCAATTGGTGTTAGGAAAAATAAAGCTGTTGTTTTTCGAAAATTTCGAAATTTTTTCATGGTAAACGTAACCGTGAGAACTATATTTTTTAAATCATGACAGTCTTGAAGGCATGCCTTTAAATAACAATACCTAAAATTTCTTTTTGATTGGTTGAGCAGATAGGCCGCTAAGATTTCACATGTAATCTCACCCTGTACATGATATACAAAATAATAAGAAATATAAAATGATAAAAAATATTTCTAATCCCATCGTCCCAGATGGCAAAAGTAAAAGTAAAAATATCTCAAAACTGGCTCAGGTGATACTCAAACTCTCATAAAATTCGTAAATTTTTATATGCACATCGTTTTCCAGCCAGTTTTTAAACTAGGCTGCCCAGTGTTATGCGGCAAATTTTTTCGAATGGAGTCATGTCGGCGTTTAGGTAATTTTTATATTCTTTTTTAGACTATTAACTTGGCATTTTACATATAATTTTTATAATTATCATCATCTTTCTGAAATTGCAATTTTATGTTTGAGTGTTTCTGAATTCACAACGAATTGAGAAAATCTATTACAGCCACTGAAATTGTTGAGAAATATATTTTTTCTTTCTTTTCTGTCTTCAATCAATTTCATGATTTCCGTAAATTTGGAGGAAAAAATATTGAGAGGTAATAGAAAGAAATCTGATAATCTTTAGCACCTATAATTCCGTAAACCAATGAGATGTGAAGAAAATCAGACGCAAAAAAGGCTAAGTAAGCCAAATCAGCAGTGTCTCATGGATCCTTTACGCCTCTGAGAATTCTTTCTTGATGCATTGTTGCTCAAGTTGCTGTTGAATAGACAATGGTCGGAACATTGTGGTAACAATTTATCACTAAACAGTCGGGAGTGCGACAACATTTGGTTTAGAAATTAAAAACGTCTTTGAATAACAAACGAAGAAACAGTAGTTCTAATGACTTCTGATCTTGTACATTAATGATGGACACATTTCTTGAACATTAATGGTGATACTGCTCATTTTTAATACAATCCAGGCAGCGCCTTTTTTGGAAACTATCCCCCAAAATTAACATTAGAAATTTAACATCATTGCACAGATGGAAATGTCTTGAACACTCAGTGTACAACTTGACTCAAATAAGTTCACTGAGGATAGGAGTGAAAGACGTCTACAACGGAAAGAGTAATAATCTTCACTTTGAGAAAGAGGACTGTAGTGTATTAGAATTGTCTATTGTGATCCATATTAATTCGAAAATGTAACTTGAAAAGCTTCAGGTCTACAATAATTAAGTTTTTGTTAATATTATTATTAACTTCCTCCATTGTATCTAACATGAAATAATTTGATTTCAAATGGAATGTAATAATTTTAAGAAAAGTATCAGGGTGTCCTGCTCATTTTAGCCTTCATTCGTGAGATTTCAGGGACTTCAACTTTCAAAAATTAAGAAACTGTGATACGCTCAATTTCATGGCTAAGATTGAAAAATCATGAAAAGTTGGTTCTTGAAGCCTCTATATGGAGAAATATGAGTAAATTGTTATGTTATAGAATTTAAAGGTTATGCTGCAATTTACTTTTATGCTTTATGGGCCCCGAATATTATTTCGTTCTGTCAATAGGGCACTTTAAACAATATTTTTTCTTCAGAATACTAGCATATGAATAAAGTAGAATCTATTGAGCCGGTGTCCTGACGGAGAAGTAGTACTTCTTTCTCGTGTACTGGGTTTCCCGGTTAGAGCATGGTTGTTCTTCTGCGTTCTCTCTGTGAGGCGTGTGAATGTGTCTCCCCGTAAAAAGGGGATGTGCAAGCGAATGTGATGAGTGTGTAGCTAAAGTCCTACTCTTGGCTCTATTTCAAACAAGAGACGGTTATTTCGGATTAAATCCGTTGGTGCATAAGCGGGCTTGTCCATGGCAAGTGCCGTTAGTAACAACAACAAAAACATAGAATTTATTACTCTATTAAAGTATGTATTATTCGGCTTGTACGCATCTTTTGATTATTTATTCAAGCTGTCCTCTACTAGGGCGTTAATAATACACGTCTCTCTTATTTATTTTTGGTTTAATTTTTTAAATCTTTCCTCAAACTGAAAAATCTGACGGTGGAGGTGTTTCCGGGAAACTACTTTTTTTCTTTCTTTTCATTCGTTACTCTAGAATAGCTCGTGTTTTTGAATACATTTCAAATAAAACGGAATCATAGCATTTAATTTTAAATGATGAAAATTTTACACCATATTGTGTTTTGTCAATTTTAGCAGGCATGAGTGCTTTTCATTTTTTTCTGTAACTACATCTAGTATCCTTTTCTTCTCATATCATTGCCTACAAATATTCCAATTTTTGCTTTTGGCTGCAATTTATTTTTATAAGCTTTTTGAACTTAAATATATGCTAATGAATTGAATATACAAGAGTATCTAACGGCTCTTATCTATATATTATTCCGGAAGGCGTTGAACTAAAAATGCATTTTTAATGAAGGGTTTCCGCTTAAAATTTTAGCTGTAAGTCACTATTTTAGAAAAAAGCTCGCACCTTATCCAAATTTGAGGAACTTTTTAGCCATATCATTTAATTTTAGTATTGATATAGATGCTTTATCGCTTAATAATTAAATCTTCTTTTAAAAAATCTCATGGTAAATAAGTCTACTTTAAAAATATCTATAAAAAAATACCATTCTGGTGTCTCGTAATAACCCTTTAGTCGTTAAACAGACAGGCATTTTACTGATACATAGAAACCATCGAAGAAAACCACTCGGCGTGATTTTAGTGTGAAGTTTCATTCCTAATTCTCTTTTTACCCTAAATGATTATTTTTTAAAAAAATATTTTAAACCCTTAACTTCCATGATCACCATTTGGCCAAAAATATATTTGGCACGTCGGCCAATCTAATTTCTCTCTCTCTCTCTCTCTCTCTCTCTCTCTCTCTCTCTCT
>JAOUZG010033074.1:7215917-7232340 GCA_026289955.1 Argiope argentata
CATTTGCTATAATTATACGGAAACGAAATCAATTGGTGAATTTTGGAACAGTTAATGATCTCTAAAATTGCACCATTTTTTTTATTCCCCTTTAATTTTCCTCAATTACTTTTTGAAATTTCCTCAATATTTTCTGCTTTAGTAATTTACTTAAAATTTGTCCACATCACAGAAATAAATGAAAAAGATTCTTTTTCTGTTTTATTTAAACAGTTTTATATATAAAATTGTATTCACGATTTAAATTAAAAACGTTGCACATTATGTTGAACAATAATGGAGAAATCTCCGAGAAGCTAGAACCCCCCCCCCCGCATTTTTCAACTTGTAAACTCAATGGCAGGTAGCAGAAGGTTTGTGTCATGACTATGAGTAATAAATTTTGAGAGGAAAAAATTCAACTTTCGGAGAAAGATTTTAATTTTTTTTCTAAATAAACGGTTATGATTTCATTCTTAATGCTGAAAAATGACTGAGATTAATATTATTTAAAATTTCCATCAAATCCAATGTAAGACTTCGAGAAATACATTTATATTTTAATTAATGGTTACCAGAAATAAATAAATCCTAAAAAATTAAAGAAATGGAATGTTAACAAAAATATTTTAAAGGAAATTTACTAGAAACCAAGTTAATTATTTCAACATCATCTTCTTTAGTTAAAATACCACAACGAATAGTTAATTTTAAAAAGACAAATTATTCTACTAAACAGTTGAAATAATGAGTACTTCTAATTTTCATATTTGCCGATTTTAGCTTTCAAGATCCAAGGAAATCCAAATAAATCCATAAAAAACGGAGTATTCGATAACAGCTTGCTTTTCAAAATCCCACTCATCACCCATTAGGTGCAAGTCCTGTATGGGAACTGAATTCTGGGGAAGCTTATCTGCATCATTACTGCTTATTTTATAATTTCCGATAGTTGCCCCATTTCTGTATCGTTTAATACAATTATCTCAAATCCTTAACAAGCTGCGTTGTTATAAACCTCAAATTCCTGACGTTTTATTATAGCTATAATTTTATCCCATCTCTACAATTCTACTAATTTCGTTCCTTCCGAACGAACTAAATAAGAGCGAATCCTCCGCATACCGCCAGCAGAGTGGGGAAGGTGTCGTACGTCACCTCTGGACCATCCAATAAGGAGCGGATTTGCATGCTTTCCTGAGTCAAAAGCGATAGCCCCAATTAACCCGCCGGTAGAATTATCAGAGCGGCTAAAGCAAACAAACTCAAGGGTCTTTAGGAGCAGCGGAAGACAGTTGCTTTCATCGCCAATCTGTCAATTACTGCAACGCTCTATCCAATCCATAAGCGTAATCATCCAGAAATGTAAACAAGAGCTTCATAAACAGAAGAAAGTGCGTCTTGCTGAACCAGTAGATCACGTAGGCATTTAGGTAAAGACATATTAGATAAATTTGTAGGATGACCCATTCGAGCAGACATTTATAACTCATAACATTTGACACTAATAGGCTCTGCTGTGTTTGACAGGCGTCATTAAATATGAAATACTCTTTCTTCTCTGATTTCAAAAATGTTTGACTTCAAATATAAAACAACTGAAAAGGAATTGAGAAAATCGACGAAGCATAAATAAAAAAAATGAAATTTATTCTTATCTCCAGAGCTAGAATAACATTAAAAATAAATTTCATGCTTTTTTTTTTTTTTTTTTTTTTTTTTGATGGGAGAGGTATTTTTTAAGGATTTAAAGGATTTAGTTTAAGCGTCTTTTAAAACGATATTGGTTGAAAACCATGAAATATATACTTTTTCCTTCCTAAGATTTTTTTTTTTGTATTAATGTGAAGGATCTATGCTCTTAATTTTATGAATTCATAGAAAGCGCAAAAATATATTACTTAAAAAAAGACATTGAAATTCAATTTTTTTATTTAATCTGATTTATTTACTGGTTTTCAACGAGCTTAAACAAGCTGTCTCATTTGATTATAGTTCTAGTTTGAAGGACTTATTCTATAAAATACTTGTATTGTCTACATTGATTAGTAATAAAATAGACTTACTTGGTCCTTATTATTATTATTTTTTTAATACTGTAAATAAATTTCGAAATTTGTCTATGAGATTCGTAACTTTTGTTATATGAAATTCGAAATAAATATTGAATTTAAAAGCAAAAAAATGAATTAAATGGAATAAAAAGAAGGAAATGACGAATGAGAATTGAAGACATTACGAAGGGCCAACCTCAGGCCCGGATTCTAATCAGAGAATTTTTTCTGTGAGGGCTCTGACATTCCACCAAGTATTGATCCCTCTTGATCAGAAAATTTCAAGAAATTGAGGTTTTTAAGACAATAATTAATATCGATAAATCATTGGCAATAAAATTGCACAATAATAATAACCAAAATGTTATTTCAGAATTCAAATGTAAATAAAATTGAATCAAATCAAACTACTATAAGATCGTTATCACACAGATTATACATAAAGACATTTTACTTTTACCGAATATTAAGAAATATTAAACGTTATTATGTAATCTCTGTTTACATTATTTCGTAAAAAAGATTACGTAAGAGTAACGGAGATTACTCTTATAATATACCTATATATCTTTTTAATGATGAATTATAACATTTTTATACCAAGAAAATTTAAAAACTGACCTATTTCTATATAAAAATACCATCTAAAAAGTTTAAAGAAATGAAAAGACGTCTAAAGCCGCAATTCAAAAAGTTATTCAGTTTAAAAGTTTATGCGACTGTTCTTATTCACGTATTAAATTTTTACAGCTTGCAACACAAAAAACAAAGGATACTAGCACACTAATTGCTTAAATAACGAAAAAATATTAAGTAAGTGATATTTTATGGGAATAGTAAGTAAATGATATTACTTACCTAGCAGAAAAATTGCAAACTGAGTATGTTAGTGAAATACAGACAGGAAAAAGAATTAAAATAAAATACAAGGGAAGAATAGTGCAAAGAATTTCATTTTCACCTCTATCAATTTTATTTCCATGTATTTAGTATAAAGTATAAATATATTGCTTACAAAAACAGTTGTCATAGTTTGAAGAATAATGAGCAATGATTCATGTTAACGTTTCTGAAAATTTCTCGTAAGTGAGCGAAAAAAACTCAAAATTTCCATTTTCGAAATTTCGAAATTCTTTTTTACAAATAATTTGAGTTTTCCAGTATTTATTTTACATAGTGAATAAAGACAAACGACGTGATCTTTCAACAAGGTGAACAATGTTTATCTCATTTTCAAAATGTGGAAAATAGCACAATATAGAAAAAAGCGACTATATTATGCTGAAAATATCATAAGGAGGTAACACTATAAAGGAAAATAAAGGAGGCAACACTTTAAATCAAGACATTATGGCTACCAGGTTACTTAAACAAAAAAGGAGATTGTTTATTAGTCGCATTTCTAACAAAAAGGGGAAAAAATTAAATATTTATGTGTAGCCGTAACACAATAGGAATTAGAAGAAGATGAAGTGCCTTTCATGTTTTTGAAGCTGCATGTAATAACTGAAGTTGATGAACTTCCTTCTCAATTTAAAGAAATAAAAAAAAAGTTTTTTCTTATATCTGTTATAATTTAAAAAGTATTTTAAATGTTCTTATCAGATCAATATTTTTTTTAAAAAAAGCTTAATATATTTTATCTTTGTAAATATAAAACAGAAAACAATTATTTTTCTTTTTTCTGGTATGTAATTCTTTTTAAAAAATAAAACTGAAATTTTCATGCAATTATTTTTTTCTTTGATAAGCATAATTTATGATCTTCTCCTTCAGATGCATATGCTTTTAATACGGTTTAACATTTCTGGTACTATCTCTCTAAATATATCTATTTAATACACAAAACCCTTATTTCTTAAACATTTTTTTCTTATTTCTCTAACAACTAGAACTAATTAACCAAATTTGATCAATAATGAAGCAGCTTCTTTAATTTATATCACTCAGCAAAAAATATTTCAATCAAGGGAAATATAAAAATTGCGGTGTTAAAACAAATATTATAAAAAGAAATCTTAGAAACAAAGGTCACTAGTTTTTATGATTAGACATTTTTAAATTAATTTTAGTGAAATGTAAAAATACTTTTTAAAACTTATACCAACTTTAAAATAAATTTCTAACTAAAAATCTTTCAATAATAGATTGACTGAAAATTATTCAGCAGCCGAGTTTACATTTTTAGTTTAAAATGCTAAATTTTTCAATGATGAATAATATTTTGTAAAGAATGTATATGGGAAAACGGGAGCGAAGCAGCCAGTTATTTGTGTACCTAAAAATTTGAATTAAAAATTTTCTGCAAAATACAGGAAAAAATTTCCTTTCATCCATAAGTGGCAACGCTTGAATAAAATTTGCAAATTCGCAAATTACATATGTTTTAATTGAAATTTTAATATTTTTTAAATCAGAAATTAAAATAATAATTTCAATGTAAAACATTTCATTAAAATTTTCAAAATAAGTAAATTTGATTATTTCTTTAATCGAAATTGAAATTTTAATTTCATTAGTATTCTTGATCATGTATTAATCCTCTCAGTAAAACGTGACAACATTCATCTCTAAAAAATAAACTTATGTTATTTCTCTTGATTCTTCTATTAAAACAATGCAAAAAATTTATCATTAAAATTTATTTTAATGATAAATTAAACTTCTATGTAAAAGATTAATTTTATTTCAGATCAGTTAAATCAGTTAGATTTGCTTCGTTTAATTTTCTATTTATTAATTTTTAAAGTAAGTATTAATTGCTAGATTCTATTTATTGAATAAAGAGAAAAAATTAGAAGTTGATAATTTGGTAATTTCATCTCAGATGATGATACTTTATGCTATTAGAAGCTTAAGATAGACTGAAAAAACTTCGAGCCATTGCGATTGATATAGTTTTCAAAAGCAATGAAATAGAGTACCAGTCCTAATTACTTAGGAGTTTTATCTCCAACGAGGGATAAAAAACCATTTCTAGTATCTTAAGACAACTTTCACTTTATTTTTTTTAATTTATTATTTTACTTTTTTAGAGGCTCAGTGAGGGAATTTTAGATTTCAAGGAAATCGTGAATGTATTGCGTAACAAACACCTGTTGTAACTTATCCTGTCAATCTGAAAGCTTCTTTTATTACATTCTGTTAAACAAACCAAAAAAAAATTTGTAGTGTTTTTTTTTTTTTTTGGCTCCAAATGAAGCTTATTGATATTGTACTTCATCCTGGATTTTTTCCCCGCCTTTTCCAAGAATTAATTTACGTTACAATTACTTTAAATAACAGAAGCAAAGTTAAAAAAAGAATAACACTCTCGTGATGCGGTAGTTTTTATGCATAGTATCATTATTATGATATCTGAGAAATCAGCATTCATTTCACAAAGTTTTATTACATTTATTATTTCCATTCAAACATATTTTTTACGAAAGATATGAAAAAATTATTTAAATGAATTTCCAATTACAGATTAATTTATTATTTTTTAAAAGTTTTTCTTCTAATCTTTATCCCTTCGAGCTACTTATTAAAGAGAAGAATTTGAGTAAGAAAATAAAAATGCAGAAGAAAATTTTGAGAAAGCATTTAAAGTGCTCTTTGTAGTCTTCGAAACACAATTCCTTAAAATAATGCAGTATAATTCTAATACTAATTAAAAACAAAAAAAAGATAATTCTTTAACTAATATAAAACAATGGTCGTGGAATATGTTTCATGTGACAGAAAATTTTTCAGTAAAATTAATAAAGTAAAAAAGAAAAAAATCGATAATATACGACGATAATAATTTCGATAAAAAACGATAATAACGATATTCATTTACGATAATAAACAGAAAAGATTTTATCAAATTGCTTCTTATTTTTATGAATAACAATGGATTTTATGAGTTTTTCATGAAACGAATTTTTGTCAACGGCTTTACTTTAATGAAATTTAACTAAGAGAATTTTCTTCTGCATCAGGAATATCAAGTTCTATGTCTTTTTTTCTTTTTTGTAAGAAACGATCAAATTATCCAAAGGTTCGCTTTAATAGGGGTTGAAATCACCCTCTGCCTACATTATTCAGAAGAATTCTGAAAATAAAGGCAAAATAAAGGTAGGACAATTTTGAAAGGTGAGGGCAGAATGTTTAAAAAAATTAAATTCTTGTTTTGAAAATCGACAAAAAAAATTTCTGAATTTAGAAACATTTTATTACTCTGAATAAATTTCTACCTAAATTTAGTTAATACATTAAATAATGATTACTATTTACTGGAGATGACATCTAAAAAAAGTTAAATTCAGACCATTTAAGGTAATTATTTATTACCACACTAAATAATCTAATTTTTTATAACTATTTTTATGATATATTTATACATTAATTTTATTTAAATGATTTAAATGCGATGATAAAGCTTGCACAAAAGTACCCTTATGAATAATGTATCCATAGAACAAGAAAAATGTTATAACTCTTTCTCTAATACAAAACAGTTAAAAATAAATTTTACAAATAGAAAAGTTTAAGATGAAAGGCAAAAAAGTTTTGAAATTTGAACGAAACTAGGTCGATCATTGAATTTTTATTCGCGAATACCTCAGAAAATTCCTACATCGTTTGCGTGAATCAAGAAATTCAGAAATTATTCTTTTACGATCATTTAAGACGCGATATTTAATAATAAAAAGAATATTCAAAAATAATAAAATGCTTGGATAATATATATTTAATAGCCAAAACATATTCAAGTTATAACCAATATATTAGCATAATTTTAATAGGAAATTAAGAATAAAAATTTAATTCTTGACGTATTTTATTGAAAAATGTTCCAATAAACCAAAAATGGTAGCTGGCGCTTAATATCATCATTTCTAGATTTAAGAATTTTGATAATAATAAACTAATTGGGTTAAATTAAAAACACTGATGAACCAGAAAAACTGATAATCTATAATTTTTCATACCTGAAATCGTACAAAACCCGTTCGAAATACTACAAATTTTACAAACCGGCATAGCATGAAACTAACGAACTTCTGAAGTTATACCAGGGGCAATTCACGTAACGAATTCCACAGGGCAGTCCTCAAATCTGTAGAAGTGCGATGTGAAGGAATTATGAACAGAAAGTTGTACGACTCCACAAGTATGTTCAGTAATGTTCATGACTGGGGATTTAGATGCCCAATAGAATTGTTTAATTTTGAGTGTTCCTGGAACCACTTGTTAGCAATTCTGGACGTGTGGGTTGTCGCATTGTCCTCCTAGAACTGTCAAAATACATTGGGATTCACAATGGGTGGGTGCAGGTGAACGGACAGGAGAATTACATACCTGTGACTTGTGAGAGTCATCTCTTGGCAGATCAGAAGTTCCATATCAAGTTAATTGCACATGGCCCATGCCATCTCATAGGCTCCAACAGACTGAGCAATCAATTGTGAACATGTAAAGTCCATAAATTCATGATGTTGCCTCTTTATCTGTACAGGTTCATCCGTCCGATACAACCGGAAACGAGATTTGTCAGACAAGGCAACATTTTTCGAGTCATCAACAGGCAAATAGCGGTGTTGGCGGTGTGGTGTAAAGCACTAAGGCTTAGTACCAATATGGTGCCAGAGTGGAAATTCAGCTTCTAAAGCCCATATAAAAGATGGTTCGCTGATGATTCTTATTGGTGCCTTAGCATTGAAATTGGTAATAATTTGAGGAAACTGTCTATAATTTATCTCATTTAAGGAATTTTTTTCAGTCGATGGTAACGCTCTTTCAAGGTACTTTTCCTATCACACAAATGTCGCTGATCTAATTTTTATGAGATATTAGGAATTTATTGTTTATCTGAAATTTCTGTATTCGAAGATTCATATTTCATCACTACTTCGAAGAAGCTTTATCACATCTCTAGACTACCAAATTCAACTCCTCTTTCAAAATCACTTAAATCTCGATATTAGTATATGCACGTCGGCAAATTTTTTTCGTTTTTTCAGTGTATATTTTTACCACAATAAGGGGAAAAAAAGAAGGGTCGGATAATAATTATATAAGAGCTCATCCTACCGGGTGGCAATCCGGACATGAAAATAAGAAGCTTCAGGTATGGTGATTGGTTCTCGCCACCCTGATAAGGTCAGCTCCTCTTGTCTCGAAAAGAAGTGTCTCCTACGGGAGTGTTTCTATAGGGACCAGTGATATCCCTTAGGTTTCAGCCTTTGTTCGTAGCAATGCTATATTAGTGCCCGGTCATTCAGATTTTTCCGTTTGCCTTCGGGTGCGGTGGGAGCTCGCAATAACTATATGGGATCACAGCAGGGTTTCTATAAATTATTTTAAAAACTAAAATAATTATAATTCATTTAATTGTTAATTATTGAGAGTTATTTCATTACAGTTCAATTATATATTGTTAGTACTTGTTTTTCAAAAGTTGTTGAACGATGGCTGCATGCCGGGTTGCAAAATATCATTTCGTCTTTTAAAGCATCATTTTGCATTTTTTTTGACACTTTCATGTCTACCTCAATTGTCAACGTTTATTGTTTTATTTCGCTCACAAAAATGTGAAGATTTTTTTAAAAATTTTGTAAAGAAAGGGTTGTCAAATTTAAAACAGTGATGAAAATTTGACAACCGCTTTGATTTATTCAACTTCAACTGCTTTGATTTATTTTAGATATGTTTTCATAGTTTTTAAGACACAAACCAATTCTTGAAAGAACTGTTTATTACCATTTCACCATTCAGACCATTTTAGTCTAGACAAGTAAATTTGAGCCCTATTCCATTAGAAGAAAAGCTCCCAGATGGTTTTTTTTTCCTTCTTATTTTTTTACGAATGCAGAACGAAATTTCACAAAAGCTAACCATTGACTCTGGTTAAAACTGAAGAATCAATCAATTTTCTACTTCATGTTTAGTAACATTAATTGATATAGTAATAATACTAAATAAATATTTTTCATTAAAACTGAATACATCGTTTGAAACCAGACGATATAATTAAGGATGACATTAATTATGATCATATTAAGTGGCATCCACCATAAAAAGAACTCATTGATTAATTTCTAAACATTGAAAATATTTATATAATTTTTATGAAATTGTAGAGCATAGTACCATCCCTATCCCTTATAAGATAGTGTTGTTTTCTGATACTGGAAACACTAGAATAGCATTTATCATAAAGACATGTTCCAATACTCGGTGCACAGGGCATCAGGAATCACTATAACGTATTTTGCATTCAGTTATATATTGAATTAATAGTTTCCAAGATCAATATCAATACTCTTGCTATACTCGTAACTACTCAGCTTAGTTATACCTTTTTTTTCCTTCTTTTTCCCCCTTCTAATTAAAATTTAACAGTCGAACGTTCATGCATTTTTTCTTGTTTTGGTGCATCAAGTGAGACAATTAATCTAAATAAAATGACGTTTTTTTTTATTGAAAATTAAAATTATTCTTGTTTTAAAAAATTAGCAGTTTTAAAAATTTGCAGAAATTGTTTCTTCGCGAAGCTCAAATATTTTCATTCATTTCTTTCCTTTTAATTATTTGTCATCATCATCATCATTTGACAACTAATCGCATTGATCATATGACCTGATGTATGTCAACTCTAGAGAATGGATAGATATTTAAAAAACCTGTATGAACTGTCTGTTTATCTATATAATTAGTTTGTGAGTAAACCTATTAACCTTTGAGTAAAAAGCCATTTAGAGGAATATAGGTTGCTGCATTCACATGAAGCAGAATCAACATTTTCTCCACCCAGAAAATAGATTTCGCTGTAGCCCTAAGTTTTTCTTTCGATTAGGCAAGTTATTTCAACAAAACTGGTTTGGAAATAAAATTTCACTGTTTATTTATTATTTATTTGCGCTTTAATAATAATTGTTTCCATATCTTTGAAACAGAGAATAAATTGTCACATACGATAATCCTCTCAAATATTCTTCTTTCATTTTACACCACTATATGTTTTAACCCTTTATTTACAGACGTACTTTAAAGTACCATTTAAATCCGGCTGATATCTTCACAGTATGACTATTTTTTCAAACAGTATTTGAAAGAACACGAAGAATGTATTTCCAATAAAAAGCAGGATATATCAACTAAAAATAACATTAAAAATATTTTATTATTAATTTAATTAATTAAGTTATTTCAATTACTTTAAAAAACATTTCTTCTCCCAAGGTTTATTCTGTACTAAAACTTAACTAATGATTTAAAAATAAATTGATGGTAAAATAATTTGGTAAATAAAGAGCTAAACCATGATCCCCTTAATCCACCATAAGTTCAACGCAGCATAACCAAACAGGGTTCTTGCTCCAATAAAACCTAATCAACTATTCAAATATTGCGAATCTTTAATAAAAAAATCTGGAGTAGGTGCACCCCCCTCCCTATTACTGCATCTTTATCTATAATCTCTAGTAGCAAGAAAAATTATATTGATTCAATTTACCAGACGAAAATGTCAAACTCATAATCTGAAGAATATTGAGTAAATTAACAAATTTTAAATTAATTCATAAATATGTTTTATATTAAATTTACTTAAGAAAATTAAATAAAAAATTTATACTTTTTTATATTAATTTAATAAAATTAATAGAAATTAAACTTAAGTATAAAACTTAAGGAATGAACTAAACATTTTCGTTCAACAACTAATGTCATCTTGAACTTGTTTTCTTTCATGTCTCATGTATAAAAAGTCTCATTTTTACTTTTTTATGCTCAAACTGTTCTTTCAAATGCATATTCAGTTGTACCAACCCTGCTAACAAACTCCTTCTGCTTTTTTAAAGGTCATTAATTTCAATCCATTCCGTAAAAACGCGGCCTCTTCAAACATGTGCTCCTTCATTTGATGTCTGCTCCACTCCTAGCAGATGCAAATGCTTTGAAATATCGCCCCACTAAGTAAAAATGTAAGTCGTTTCCTTTCATTTTGTAACGCGACTGTTAAGCGAAAATAAATGGTACTTCTCATTTAGATGTAGAATCTGCTGGCCTTTTACTAGTTGAGTCGCAACAAATATTCCTCCATCTGTTGCCTATAAATCTACTTCTCGCGATAAGACTGCCGTGACTACTGTTTCGTCAACCCAATGGCAGATGAGAAACAAATTTCTTTGAAGAATAGTTTGTCCTGACTTATTTTTAGAGGATAAATTGAGCAATTCTTTTAAGCATGCCATAGTTCTGCTTTCAACAAACTGACGTTTATTATGCGTAATAAAATTTGAGATGTCTGCTTCGTATCCAAGAAAAGCGTTGTAATTTTATACTTCCACTTGAGATTTTCGGAATAAATTTCTTTTTTATAATTATTATTCCTTTTTCATCTATAAATAAACGATAAGTAACGAATGTGAGAAATAATGCTAATTATATAAGATAAATGAAAGCTGCTTTGTACAATAAAATATTTTTTACGATAGTTGCTCTATGATCTCATTAAATTCTCCAATAATTTACTCCTTTCTTGAAAAAAAACGCCCTTTTTCTAGCACGGTTGTTGAAATATGCACTTAAAAAATATTTGTCCAAGCTCAGGCAAAACAAAAAAAGCATAGATAGCAATATTTTTTTTCCTTAAGCAATTGATGATATTTATGCCGCTTGTAAATGCCCAATAAAGCTATAATAATTTGTTTCTTTGCGGATTGTAAATTTTAATATTTTGTTTAATTACTTTATTTGATGAAAAATTATTTCATCTGTGAAATTTATGATCGATTTTTTTTTATTTATTGATCGATTCTCACCCACTCAAAATTCTCATAATTAGAAATATTAACAAACTTTAGCAATAAAAGAGAAGTAGTGCAAAGGCATTGTTTTTTCCTACCCCCATCGATTCTCAGTGTTTGTTTTTTAAAAAACAAGTTTTAAATCAAAATCAGTATTTGTAAATTGGAAATGATTTTCATATATGTTTTAGTATCCAGTGAGAATGTTACATCTAAGCAATGATTGTAATTAAAATTAAAATTTTGTAAAGTTTCATTAATGTAAATTTATAATTTAATTAAATACCATTTCTTTCATAAATTATGAGATGAAGTTATTAGAACCTTTCGTTTTACATTACAGACATTTCATAAGAAACAACAAATAACACTACAGTGATAAAATTCAATCGTCAATGGGAAATGTAATTGATCTCTATTTTCGTCTTAAGCCATAAACTAAATAAGTAAAACAAGCCTTTAAAAAAATCAGTAATGGAAAATGTAATGTGGAAATGGAAAATCTAATGTCAATGGAAAATGACATTACATTCGTCAATGACATTACATTACAGTCGTCAATGGAAAATGTAATGTGGAGAAAAATTTTTCCTTTATTTTAATCGCAAAACTTTTATCTTAGCCAGAGCCTCGAAACTTGACTTAATAGAAATCATTAATAATTGTCTAAATACTTTATAACTGACTTAGATAATCACAACAACGTATAAATGTATTAAAATCAGGGATCTTAATTAGCTTTTTTAAGTACAAAACTCTAAGTTTAAGCTAATTTAAATTTTGGGACTGTTTTTTTATTTAAATATTCGAAAAAAAAATCTCTCTCTTTTTTTAATTGATTCATTGCATGGAAATATCCAAAATCAGAATACAAGTGAGCTAAAAGTTATCCAATAAAAAAAGTGAAAATGAGCTCTTGCTGTTCGTAAATGTCTTATCTATAACAAGAGAAAGCACTCATAGCAATGCATTGTAAGTACATAACTTAAGTAGCTCAAGCATTAATTTTGTTTTTCTTTGTTTTGTTTCATTCTGAAACAACAAGAAATTATTGATTCGGGTTATATACATATATTTGGTCCGTTTTATTTGTATACCGACAAGATATTACAAATGATACAACTTGTCACAATCAATCCATCTCAAGAAACAAAAATTACTTTTATCATTTGTGTGTCAACAAGTACTAACTGACGGCGATGAAAAGTTAACATTCCATTTCAGAGAAAATAAATATTTCTCACTCTTAGGAAAGACTTTTCCATAAATACCTTTTCTGCTTTTCGAAAAATCAATTCCTTTCAAATACTATCATCCAAATAAATTTTCAAATATGTACACAAAATATGCATTCTTAAAATTTCTGAATAGAAATCCCTATGCTAATTCCAGTAAACATATCAATCGTTTCGATCTTTCTGATGGAAGACTATTTCTGATCTTCTCTGAAAGAAAAAAAAATACTGTTTATCAATTATACGGCTTCTGTAGATTATCCGTAGCAATTGCCTCTTAATAAATAAATTTAAAAGTCCTCTTTGAGATAAGGTTTTTGCGCGAGGCAATCGTTCGCAAGCTGTTGTTCTTTTTGCTTGAGTCTATTATATATACGATGAACCATTTAACGTTTTCGAACTGGCTTTGGGTCATTCATCACCTAAAACTGACTCGCGTTTTAATGCAATTCTTTCACTGGAAGAGAAAACGAAACAAGAGACCGACGCCCGAAAGCACAGAGGGGGTGTTTGCTCAATTGCCTGCATCAAATATCGGTCACTTTCTACAACAGCTTTATTTTTTCTTTAATTCTGAAAAGGAAATTATATTTTAAGCAATGGGTTACTTAACTAATATGCAAAATTATGTTTGTACTAATATTTAATTTAAAAAAGGAAGCACTGTTGAATAAAGTTTCCAAGAAACTATTAACAAGAGAAAGCCCCTATAGAAGGAATTCCTGTGTACACTAGAAAAATAAATATTTAGAATATATATATATATATATACACCCTATATATACCCCTTATACCATTCATCCTATGTTAATACAGTTTTCCAATTATTAATTCATTAATTTAATTTAACTAATTTTTAATTAATACTTTTAATAGAGTTTTAACAGTTTGCAATTAAAATTGATATCAACAGATAGTAGCTCAATCTGTAAAATGCGAGGATTTCTGTATTTTGCAAGTGAAGATTAAGAACGTGAGTTCTTTCTACAATCAATAATTTTTTGAAAAATTATTTATATTAATAAGTAATTATTTAATAAAAAGTACATAAAATAAAATTTTTCTTTGTTGACCTAAATAGGAATTGACTTTAAATTTTTTTATATTACTTGTTAATATTAAAACAACTAAATAAAATGTTTCCTTATCCATAAATTAGATCCAATGCTACTTTTAAGGGCTTAATTTCGAAGTAATTGAAACCATTGAAGTAACGTAAAACAGCATGAATATCATATCATTAAAGCTATATTCACAGTTCGGGCTAATATATTCGATGAAAACAACAATAAAGTGAATTTTCATCACAATATGAAAATCATAAATTTCTTAACTTTGCTGCCCATTTTTCCCCTTGCAAAATATCAAAACAAAACTAAACACAGATTATTTTTTATTGAAATTAAGAATTTCTCTAAATATCAGTATAAAGATTTTCCAAAATGGAGCAAATTGTGAATACACAGTTTTCAAGTTTAAAATACACTTACACTTCATTTTGAATAAAATAGTACTCGCCACTTTTTCGTATGAATGCTTATCTGCTTGAAATAAGATTTGTATGCAATACAATCTAAATCGTTAAAGAAATAAAGAGTCAAGCAGCATTATTTTCTGAAGGAAAACCTGAACATTTATCTCTGCCTTCTGTGCTTGATTATTAATAATTTTAAAATGACGATTCTTAAATTATTAATAATTAAAATGGAAATTCTCAAATTATTATTCGCTATTACTGTAATTACATTCGTTCACTTTAAATTAAGTTACCGTTCGAATGTTTGCAGGAGCAAAAGGAAATGTTTCAAACGCAGAAAATAATTTAAAGTAAATTTTAAAATCGTAGAACAGATATAAAGTAAAATAATTGAATTATATATAAATTAATTGCATATTTATTGAAATTCTTGTTTACCATGCATTTGTCAATGAAAATATTATTAATTTTTCATATATGACTCAGCTTGTAATATATGGAACTACGTTTGCTATTAAAAGTGTTTTCTAAAAGGAAATTCTAAAGACTTTTGGAGATTTAATTCATTTTTATACATCGGTGGAGGGAAACTTCAACAAATTTTAGTAAATTGATGTTCCAACTGAGATAAACAAGAAGAATAAAAAAACTTTTTTTTTCTTTTTATAGTGATAGAAATATTCATTAAAATTTAGTGATTTTCTATTAAATCTTAATTGGTAATTAATACGTAAATGAGAATGATAATTGAATGAAATTTCTTGAGGGAAAGTTGACAGAATGTTAGAATTTTGCACGAAGGAAGATTTCGAAAACAAACGATTTTCTTCAATTTATTCTTTTAAATATAACTTTTTTGTCTTATTTTATTTCTCTTGTAATTAAAACTGGCTTCATTACCTATCAAAACAAAAAGTGTATGGAAACTTTCTCAATATATTCATATGATGTAAAGCGTTTTTACTGAGCTTGTGAAGCAATAATTAAATAAACAAGGAGCCTTTGGATCAGGATATAATTTTAGAATGAAGCTAACATGAGTTAAATCAAGATAAAGGGAAATTCAGTAGGATTTAGTTTCGATTTAGAAATAGCATTACAAATATAATAAATAATAGTCAAGGAATAATTTAACTTCACTTTTTCCTTCATAATTTCAAGGAAATAGTCCAATTTCGTTGTTAAAGCCATGACATAAGCAGTGTATCAAAACGACTAGAAATACAGAAAGCAGGAGAAAGAGACAGCTTGAAAGCTTATATAGTTTCTCGAAAGTAATTTGCCGGTACAGCGTTTTTGATAGATTCGGTAAGAAAAATAACCCACGGAATTCTTTAAGTATGCTTACAGTCAGGTTGGGGCTGGAATGATCAGGAAAGTATTTTTTAAATGTAGATTTATTATAATTTATAAGAGTTTCACCGCAAGCTTCGCATGACAGCTGGACCCTGGCCATAGTAAGATACTAAGAAAATGGATTAGCTTAGTAAATAGTTTGTTTAAACAATATTAAAACTTAATTGGTCACTACTCACACAATTATTTATTATGCAAAAATCCAACAAAATTAATTTTAAAAAAAGCAAAAATTCAAATATATTAGCAAAAATTTCGGTAAAAACATATTTATATAAAATATTTTGATTTCAATCATATTTGCATGATATAAAACCAAATTACACTTTTCAAAATTATTTCAATAAGAAGAAAGATTATTTTTACTAGTATAATTGTTTGATTAAGTTATTTAGCCAAGGATTTATTGGTATTTTATAAACATTTTAAAATACTATTTTGATTTAATTTAGTTTAAATCATAATTATTCTCTATAACAATCTGAAATATTATAGTTTTACTCTCAAGTGGAAGTCAACAATTGTATTTTTAGAATTATATAT
>JAOUZG010033074.1:7233907-7244784 GCA_026289955.1 Argiope argentata
ACAGAGAGAGAGAGAGAGAGAGAGTTATGTTTAAAGTTAATAATTCTAATGATTTGAATTAAACTTCATTTTACCCGGGGGGTATATTTATTTTCCCTTTTCATCCAGAGTCTACACGTGCTGAAATCAAGACGTTTCCCCAGTTTATTAAGAAGTTTCCCCAGTTTTAGTGTCTATATAAGCTTTGTACTCGTTCGCAGTCCCTCTTTCTACTGTTTTCGGCATTACTCATCAGAGTACGCCCCTGGCTTTTCATAGGCTTAAAAAAATAACAAAACTTTTTAAAAAGACTCCAAAAATTGAACTTATTGCCCGATAATCAAAGAGAGAACATATCATTGGAACAACGCTTAACATAAAGGACCGCGACCGCGGTGGACAACTGGTAAGGTCTCGGCTTATGAGCCGTAGGTTTCGATTCCACCGAACAACCGCCATGTACGGGGTTCAGCTGCACATTAAATCTTCCATGGTCAAATGTCCCCCCCCGTGGCTGAAAATTATGAGGTCCGTCCCCAAATAGCTCTTATGTTGCTTTACTAAGGGACATTAATATCACTAAACCCACTTCACTTTGCATTTAAACAAAGCTAGTCCTTCTATATATTCTGTTCAAAAAACCAATTAATTTAATATGGTTATGGTATCTACAAAGTAAAATTTTTTATAATGTAATACTTTTTATATTTATTAATTACCCTCTCTGAACTAGATTGCAAGATAACTAGATAAAGCATGTTAAACAACATTATATTTTGCATTTACATTTTGTTCAACAATCTTCTTCTTAATTGCAATATATTTGCAATAAAGAAGCTATAAAGTTGTATCCAAGAAGAAGTTTATATGAAATTTAAACAATAAGATAATAACAAATCGTATTATATTTAGTCAAATAAAAGATAAATTATTATTCTTTTATAGCTAAAGAAAGCTTTTTTTAAATATAGAGATTTTCCCTGAAACTCTTTTTAAAGTCAAAGTTTAAAACAACTACTTTGACATGAGCCGACCTGATAGAGTTTCTTCCCAGAAACAATGTTTTTTTCTACCTACGCCTGAATAAAAAGTTACTGTAATGGATGTTCAAGCTTCTAAAACAGTTATAATCTTCTTTTCCTTGAAAAGACACCATGCGTTTTTAAATCGCTGGAAAAAAGAATTCTGACACTAAATATGCATAACCACTCACAACTTCAATAAATCATTGAAATTTTCCAAGTCATATTTTTTCGGATGAGTGGGTTTAGTTTTACATTGTTCCTCTAAAAACATTTCGGATTAACTTAACAGAAATAAATACAGTTAAGTCTTTATCATCATAAAAGGTTTTACGGCTTAAAAAGTAACACATTTAATAGTTCAAGTTGTTTGCTTTGCATCTATAAATTTCATACACATTATATAACACCTTCAAATTGTGAAAAGATTATGTCGTTGATGTCTTTTTACGAAACGTTTAAAAATAGGGATTAAGTGTAATAATTCTCAGAAAGTATATAATAATTTTACGTCGTAAAGTAAGTGCAAAATATTTTTTTTAAAAGCATATATGGAGAAAGACAATCTCTTTGAAATGTAAAATTTAAGTAAATGAATTGTGCCCTAGCACAGAAATAGTTATTACGCCTCAAGTCCTTGTTATCATTTTTAATACTAAACAGCCTGAAAATTATTCGGCAGTAATATTCAGTTAATTATTTTTCCCAAACATATTGAACCAAATTTTTTGATGCGTTAAATCTTCAAATAACACAAATATTCGTGAAAATCATAAAAGAAGTATTTTTTATCAAATGTTTGAGTAAGGACAATGTTTTACATTTAATACTTCAGCAATTGAATTCCACGTTTATTACGGCTAATTAGAAATTTATAAAGTGGTTGCTTTTCATTACATTGAGCAGATCACATTCTTTTCATAGCAGGTAATAATCTTATGAATAGTTTAAATTAATTTGCTAATTATATAATATTACTTAATTATATTAACAATAGTTTGCTATGGTTTAAAGCTGCATTTCCAAATTTTGCTTTCTGAGCTTTTGGACCCTTTGAATGATGTCATAATAGTTAATTCCTAAATCGTCAGAAATATTAATTAATTTCTAGCTAGAAAACATTTTAACGCAATTAAGGAATTAATTTTTATGTTGTTACATGTCCTGTCGTGAATGCAACAACAAGGACTGCGGAAAAAATAAAGATGTCTAAATTTTACAGTCTTTCGACTCTAAATAGTAAAATAGATCTATACAATAGTAAATATTTCTGATACATTAAAATTTCTAAAATAACACAGAAGGTTCCACTTATTTTACTTAGTTATGAATTTCAGTACTTTAAATCGTTTAAAATCATCAGTAGCCCTCTTTAAAAAGGTCTATCAAACAACGGATGGCGTTGCTCCAAAATACTCGTTGATTGATTTAAAATAATAAAATTCTAAAACGTAGACAGTTATTTATTGTGGAAGAAACTTTAATAATTTTTTTGTTTAAATTATTATTGTATCAAGAATATTTTATTAGATAATACTAATCAAAACAGATCCAGACTCTTGCTCCCCAAAATTTCAAACGAACCGGATTCAGAGAATCTTCGCTTCATTTGATTGTTAAGTAAGAATAGTTATTAATATTACCAATTTACAAGATGGGAGCACCAATCCAGCTTATGTGGATAAGTATAAAATCTGCCAATGCAAAATCTTTTGAAATGTCGTTATCAAGAGATCAAAAAGTTACTTAAAAGTTAAAAAAGGGACCCATTTGTAAATGCCTCAATAGTGTTAAGAGCCAATTTTACATATCTTTAAAAAATAAATTTTACTAAATGCGCTATTTTTTGACTACGCCTTAAACAGTCATTTGGAAAATGCAAAAGAAGTATGGGCAAGTATGGGGCTTTTGCGCCATAAAACACCACAAAACTAAAACCAATCATTGAGTTTGTTATTATGTGTCAGAAGTAGTGGATTTATTTTTATAACTTCATATAAACCTTGTAGAAGGAATAAACACCATGCTTTAAAATTTAGTCTGCATTAACTTAATTTTTGATATTCCGATCTTTATCAGTTCGGACAATCGAGGTTCGATTGCATCTTCTTGCAAATTTTTTCAACTAATCGTCAATGTAAAAATATTTTTATGGTGTTGATAAGAGTAATATTAAGCGAAGATATATATCTCATTTAGTATTTTTAATGATACTAAAAGAACCCGGAAACACAATGCCTCACAACACATTTCAATGTCATTTCGAAGTTGTAAGACAATCAGATTCTCCGCAATACAATGAGGGTATCATTAGATGCTTTTATATATTTTAGTCAGCGATAGCTATTGGTAAACATGCGAAGGTAAACATATCAACTAGCTATTGGTAAATATATCAACGACAATGATTTTAGGTTTTACCGATTTACTGTTACTTTATTGTTATCATTTTGAAAGCTTTCCATTTAATATTATTGAGTTATTCAGTATATAAAGACTTTAATCATGGAGAGCTCCAAATAGCTTTTTTTTTTGTATGATTTGAAGAAATCTGCTTCGAAGTCCATCATACAATTTTAGAAACTCATGGTTATGCTGCTCCGTCTAATATCCCAATTATAGGTTTCGGTTTCAACAATTTAAGGGTGGTGATTTCGATGACAGTGACAAAAAACGGCCTGGGAGACCATAAAATTTCAAAGACAATCAATTGCTAGACTTATTGGACGAAATGGAAAAAAATTATAGAAAATTTTGGGTAATATTTTGATTGATATATATCATACTAACTGTTCTCAATAAGTGCCTTTTAAAAGTACAAGAAGTCAAAATATACACAAACATCCAATAGTTTATTGTGTGTCATTTTATTACTAGCATGTTGTAATTTTCCGAAACAATACAATGAATAAATCGATTTGAACCACTAGTAAATTTCAAAGGTGGAATTCCTTGAACAAGTTTTACAAAAAATCATTCGTAATACATTTCATTTTACCAGAAACTTCTTGAGAATAGAAAGCAATCTCTCTTAATTCTCTAGTCTGATTTTGCTACCGAATCTCTCACCATCGAAGATTATTCGTAATGGAAAAAAATGTGCCTATCGACAAGTGGGTGGTAGCCGATCCCCATCATCGCAAGAGGGGAGGTGTCGAAAAAAAAAGCTAACTTAAACCATTGACTCTGCGATCATTAACCGTAGAGTCGGACGTTTTCAAGTCAGCGACAGGAATCAGATAAGAGAGAGACTACAAAGCGTGAAAAATGAAAATTGCTTTTCCGAGGGTGAATGTGTTTTCCCCATTAATCGAGCTGCCACCACCTTCCCGACTCCAGCTAAAAACTAACCGACTCTTCCTTTCATTCGGACTGTTTTTTTTCTACCCCTCGATAGTTATGCATTTCTCGGAGGAGACTCCCCATCAGGGATCACGTACAAATTTAAAACCGATATCCTTCTTTGGCTTACAGATCTAAAACGTGCAATATTACAGATAAATTGATGTAAATATTGTTGAAATTATCATACCGCAGTCTTCATTGAACTCCATATATTTATTTTTAAGCGCGTTAGATGGCATTTCATTGAGGATTTGTGTTTTTGTAAAATTTAATAATTTATGTCAGTAAGAAGTATAATATTTATTGGAATTATAGTCAAAACAAATAATTGTACAGAAACATGCTAATTTTAAGGCTTAATTTTTACGTGATATTTATATAACTAATAATTTACCTCTGAAATTCCTTGCCTGCTTAAATTATGGATCAAGAATGTTTCGTCTAATTATATTAGAAAAGTAAATTTATTCCCAAAAATTCCTGTTGCTAAGTCATTCCATAAAAAATATCAAACAATTGTTTAATATTTTGAAATCTATCATTAATTAATTAATTAATGCGGTTGAGAAGGAATTTTCAATGAAAATTGTTTTGAAAAAAGTTTTTTTAATCGAAAATGTGTCTCCAGTAAATTCAAGAAACTCAAATTTGAACTAATCTAATTCGGAGGAAGGCTAAAGCATGAATTTATGGAGACAGAAACGTATATTCTTTCAAAGTTGCTGTTAATTGAACAAATCTGTGCGAATTTTTCAATGAAATTGGAGAAAATATATATTTTACATAAGAAATGCTCTTTTATACAAATATTACAAGCATATAAGAGTTTTGTTTAATTTAAATGTACTAATTCCCTATTCTAAATCGGCACTAAGGTTGTTTTAAGGAGGATTACTTAATTCTGATCATCTGTTAAAGGCCTGTAAAGCCTCTCAAGTTGCAGCTGTTGAAGTATATTTGGTACCAACGGTTATAGTTTTTTTTTTATAGAATCAGGTCTAGAACCGGGAGCCCTCTGAGGCTTAAGCTGCGGCCTTACCATTAGACAGCCCGCCTTCATACTCTACAGAGAAAGATAATATTTTTTAAATAAATAGTTGTGATCTTTTATAAAGAATAGTTTAGATTACCGAAAATAACAAAAATAATGCTACTTAAAAATGGCAGGTTTGTAATTTATTTCAAAAGAATAAGCTACTTATATTAAGTAAATAAGATGGAAAAAGTTGTATGGCAATATTTATATGAACTAAATATATGTATAAATATAATGAAAAGATTACTTACACTACATCTAAATAGAATGAAAATTTATTCATTTGAGGATTTGGGGACTTCGACGACAAAATCAAATATTCCAGAAACTGCAAGAATATTCGTGATTGCTTCAATATAATTCGAATTTTAGATATTCTTTTTGGAAGCTTCTTTGCTTTGTCACTGAAACTATAAAAAAATCTGGTGATAGTGTTGAAACCATTCTGGACTGAATTAATCAACTAGTCGAGTAATTAATATTGAGTCAGTTGAGAGCTGCGGATGAGTTGAGATATATAAGCAGTTAAGCGAAATCTCTATTAATAATTAGGTCCAAGAATTAAATGGGACTCCAGGTAAGATCATAAGAAGAATATCCAAGGGAAGCTGAAATGGCACTTTGACATAATCAAATTTTTTAGAAGAATGCTGTCAACTTTTGGCTCGATATCGAGTTTAAAGACTCTTACAGCTGGGAATAAAATCCTTCTTACAATGCAATAACATCGCATATTAATGAATTTCATCCGAGAGCACTGAGATAAGTCATCAATCCTGGTTGTCCGCCGTAGCGACTGTATGATGGTTCCGAGAAACTCAGAAAAGTCTTTTTATTTTATATTTTGAATGTTACTGACATATAAGAAAATGAAAAAATTAAGCTCAAATTATTTTTTTATTATTAAGTTATGTTATATGAACTTAGCAAGGTTTCCAGCTGTGCTGTAAACAAAATTTTGCTATGTAAAGAATTAAAACATCCATGCGTAATAGGTGCATACACAGTAACAGCATGTTGCGAATTCACATACCTATGCTCAAAATTACATCTTCCTTTTCTAGTAGAAATGGAAAATTCCTTTTTGTTATAAACCTTCAAATCGAATTCAAAAGTGTAAGAAAAATGTGTTATATTCTTATTTCACTTTTTACGACAAAATGACTAAAAAATTATCATGGTATGGAGATAAGGAACAATTACTGGGGTTTTTAGCAACGTTTTAATAGGCCCCAGAATTTAAGGCTTTAGCTCTATTTCTCCAGAACATTGTTAATTAATTGAGCGGTAATATGTAAGGGCATTAAGCTGAAGAATTCTTGAAATTACCAAATTCAGACGTTAAGACTATCACAAAACCTAATACCAAAAGTATCTTCTAAAATAAATTCTTATTTAAAACAACCAAACTGAGATTAAAAGGGAAATAAGCGATAGCTGTAATAAATTTTTAAATTATAACACATTTTTCCCCTTGAGTTTAAGAATATCATAAGTTTTGAGATAAAAATCAAATAATTTTAAAGTCCTAAAATTTACAGTTTTCACAGCTTTTCAGTGACTTTTGATCTTGATAATAAATAACATTCTTGCTCAAATAAAAGAAGATCTAATAAGGTGAATGCAACCTAAAAAAAGGAAAATTAAAATGAAAGAGAATTAATACTTTCGCCGTTCTCTCCTGTCAGCAAAAATTTCTGTTTTTTTCACAGCATTAGAACAAATAAATATAAAAACTCAAACAAGTAAGCATTTACAAAGTATTTTAAACGTTTAAAAGTTTTAAAGTGTAGAAGAACGCTTGAAGTGCGTTACGACCGCTCCGGCAGAAGTTTCACTTGAACACCCCAGACACGTTACGAGCGACGAAGAGGTTTATAGACTGATGATAAAAATTAAAAGAGTTTTTATATTTGATCAATTATCTCAAAAAATTAGATATGTTTTAACAAAATTAGGCACTACATAGATTGATGCAACACTAATCAAATTAATAAAAGGTAATCAGATAACATTTATAGCAAACTGGCATGATCGTATTTTGACACTCAGCACCTCAGGAAAGTCTAAAACAAAGTTCATAATATCAAACAAAAGTAAAAGCATAGGTAAGAGGCATTGGTCTTCTCTTATAATTCTAAAGCTCCCACAGCTTGAATTCGTATTAGAAATGATGCATTTTATGAGTCCATTTTAATGAAATCCAATCATCCAGCACACAGTATATTTAAGTTCTGAGGGAGAAAAGTCGTGATACAAGTGCCTTTTTAAAAACAATCCCTTCATGCTTTAGATTTTTTTGGAATACTGTTGAGCGATCTGACTGGTAATTATTAGGATTTTCCATAAATTCTGAAGAGTATTTCCGATGTATATCAAAAAGTATGAACCCTATGTGGATTATAGATGAGAATGTATCAAATGGAATCAGGATCAATTGTATAAAAGTAAAACCGGAATGAACTATTTTTTGAAAAAGTAAATACAGGGAACTTTGATACCTACGTCTCGTAGCAATCATAGAACTTTTACCAAACACATAAAACTATGCAACATCAAGAATTCATAAACTATTAGTTTTGCACTGCATTTTAGGAGATTAAATAGTTGATACTTAATACTCACTAGATGATTGCGCGACAGGAAGCTATTGGTAGCTAAATATCCACAGAACCTCTGTAAATAATTTTCCGAAACTGAGAAATCGCTTAATTCCGAAAATGACATTATTTATTTATTTATCACACATCAAATCTAGTCAAAGATCTTTAGACAAAAGGAATTTGCGAGCAAAATACAGATAAATATGCTGTTTTTAGCTTTATATTCTAATTATATTTTTAAATATTTCACTTTATTATGTTTATTTGAGGCCCTTCTTGAGAAGGGGGGAAAACCCATATTTGTACTATTCGTCAACGGATTCTGAAACAACCGCATTTCGACGATTCTGTTTTAATAAGGGGTGAGACGTGGAACGATGAGCGCATTTCCGGTATTTCCTTTGACCTTGGATTTCCAACATTAAATATTTTTTAGTTCAATTTTCTTCACGTGCATATTAAAGTTGTTTTATTTCTGGCCACATTTTATTTTTAACTCAAAATTTCGTATTGATCTGTGGCTAGTTCAAGTGGTAAAAAAGCTGTCACGAGTGGTACGAAGAAAATTTTATATATCCTCAAATATTGTGACCAAGAAGCAGAAAACAGGGAATTGTTTATTCCTGTCGCACATTCTCCGTACATCGCATTCGAACCTTTTTTCTTCTGCATTACTAATTGTCTGTAATGTTTACCTCTCATAAAACCGCGAGTCTTCACCGTTAAATGTAAACATCTTCTCCTTTCATCTTTCCTTTCACCCCTATTTTGGAGAATTAAACCCATCCTAACACATGCGCAAAAGCGTGGAGTGCTTTACAATCCGTTATTAAACAGTAGCGGGGCTGTAATTTAGCCAAATGTTAATTGTAAATTTTGGCCGAAGAGAGAGGGCAAAAATTTCATTTCTCCGCCCAAATGATCATTGTAAAGTAGCATCATTATCACTTCGTAAAGGATGATTTCGACAATTCAATTTTCGAAAATCTGGACACAGTTGCTACGATATCAGCATAAGTTGTAGGTATTGTTTTCTCCTTTCATTAAATATAAGATTTTATTTATTTATTTTTTACGTTTTTGCTATTCCCCTTTTAGTTACATATCCGAAACATGAACTGAAAAATTTTTAATCAAAAAAAGCATAAATAATTTCCAGGGAAAAAGTTAAATTACATAAGGGGAGCTGCTCTATCTAGATCACTAGTAAACAATATAGTCCAGGGTTGTACCAAAACAGAAAAATGAAATTTATTTAAGTTTGTAATAAAAAAAATCATATATATTATTTAGGGATTGCTAACTACATGCGGTTTAAAGTAGCCGTAATGAAATTCCTAAGACAGAAAGAAAATATGATTGCACTGCCAGATATGAAACGCTTTATATATAAAAACTATAGATATTGTTACTAAGTTTAAAACCAATTTCAGCTTTCAGTTTTTATCTATAACTGTTATTCATTTAATTCTTTATTTCTATCTCGACTGATATTCTTTTTAAAGAGTTTGTGTTATTATTTTGTTATAGTAACAGTATGGGTTTTTTTTTTCAAGAATGGCTGATGCTTTTACTGGTCTAAATAACTCTGATTTGAATAAAAAGTCTGAATTTGACTAAACCAAAGTTTAAAACAAATTATATATGCATTTTTTAAGAAAATCAAATTTCTTTCCTAGTTGTGATAACATTCAACTTTCATATGAAACTTAATATTACACAATGGTGTTGGAAAAATTTAGTTTTATTTCCATATGACAACAGGGAATGTCATATTTATTGTTATATTCAAAGTGCGCCTAGAGGGTACCTGAACTACAATTTAGTAATTTATTTGAATCAAGAATTAAAGGTAATGTAATTTTAAATTAATGTATTGCAGGTAAGAGAAAGATTTAGGGGAAATGATGTAAAAAGACAAATTTACTGAAGCTTTTGAAACATTTTGGGCTTAATCTTTCTCTCTCATTTTCCCCTTTAAATAGCAAAAGTGCTGTTTTATACCGGATTTAATTCTGAACTTTGGGAAATATATGTAAATTTTAACTAATTTAAAATGATAAATGCTCTGCCATTTATAAATGTCTTAGTGGCACAATTGGCCTTAAATCCTTTTGTCCCAAATGGGGTGAATGTGACCCCATTCAATAATTATAGTCATAAAGGCTTCATTATTAAATCGTAAGACATATCATGCCATATCATTAACATTAGCATCAGCACCATTGATCTAATTGCATATTGATATATAATTATTAAATAATATGATAATAACTAATATAATAATACTTACAATTTTAAATAAACGAATTTTATGTTTAGATTTATTCCCCTGGAGGGACACCTCGAGATGAGGATGGTGGTAGGATCTCGCCATTCTGGTGGGTACACTTATAGGTGGGGTTAGACTCCTCCCATCTATGACAGGTCGTACTTCCTGGGGGAAGGACTATACCGTGGTCGGTTCTGTGTCATTTGCGCTCAATCCCATTAGAGCTAACTCATTAGTGGGTGTCATTTGCGCTCAAGCCTTAAAAAGGGTACCACATTATAACTTTTATCTTTGTATGTAAAATTTGGCGATTTTACAATGTGCGCCATATAGTAATCAATCATCGTCACAGTGAGAATGACACTCCATATCTCTGATAACGTTAAAAGGCTGCCGTGGGAAAAATGCTAAAGACCGTTACCGCGTTTCAAACGATTGATAAAAGTAATAAGTAGAGTGAGCGAAATTTGCTTTAAAAATTTATTACGAAGGAACATGTTCTTAATTTTCCTACACTGAAGACATTTATAAAAATTTTAATTTTGATGCACGTAATATAAATTTAATCTATCAAAGTGAACTATATTTTTTAGTTTTAGGAGGATTTTATCTTTTTATGT
>JAOUZG010033074.1:7245184-7264186 GCA_026289955.1 Argiope argentata
TATATATATATATATATATATATATATATATATATAATATGGAGAATACAGGTTGCATTTTTAGTTCTTTTTTTTTCCATCACGGAAGCAGGCATTATTTACAAGAGAAGGCGGCGTGCACAACACAAAACGACACAACGGAATTCACGAAAGCTAAGTGTACAAAAGAGGGCGGGAAATCATTATCCCTGGTCTTAAATACCAAGACTTATATCTAAACTAAGAAATGAATTAACTTTATCAGTGGATATTTGATAAATCTTTGCTGATTAATTCAAAAAGTCAGTCCTTATATCACATGAACCCTATCACATATGCCCAAGTGATATTAATAAGTGTTATAATGCAATTCTGAATAGGTGTCGAAGGATTTAATTTGGAACAAATTTTTAAACCCTTTAATTAATACATTCCGGGATATTTTTTTAAATAATTCATTGAAAAGGTTATAAATATGTTATAGGCTTTAGCGAAGCAGAAATAGAATTTAAACAGCTTGAAATTAATAATGTTAGGTTATTCTTTTTTGAGGGGTGGAAGGAGGCTCCTCCAAAGGGGCTTAAATTAGAATTTAAATTATTTTCTGAATTTGATGTTCAGATCAAGAGGTCTATCCATACTCTCAGAAAGCATTTGTAATCATGATCATTAATTGGAGTTGGAAAAAAACTAAAAGAAAAAAATTATAATTAATATAAAAAGACACCAAACAATATGTGTGCTTTTATATCTTGAGGAATAAACGAATAAAAAAAGAAATGCTACAGTTAATAAAATATCAAACTTGAGTTTAGATTTTATATGTTGGCATGAACTCGAAAATCAAAGCCCATTTTGTACTATTGAACTAATTTAATGAATCTGATTAAAATTAATAATGTAATTTTATTTCTACTAAAATGACATAAAACTTGAGTACTAGCGAGTTTAAAAACATAAAATGGCATGAAAGCTATGGAGATTTAAATTAATTTCACACTTTTATATCTACAATTATTATAATAAAAATTTTATACATCTATAGTTTTAAACGACCAGTTTTCAAACATTATTTCAATTTCCTTCCAGCTATATTGCAAATATTTGACAAATTAACAATTATTTTATAGGTTTGCTAATCTAAAAATTAATATTATAGTTTTTAGTGACAATTTTTAAAAGATTATTTAATTATTTTTGACTATATCACAATCAGGGTGAATATTAAGATTTTTCCATGTTTAGTATAAAATTATAGTTTGGCATAGTATAATATTCAAACAAATTAAATAGTTCTAAGGAAAGACTAAAAATGTAATAATTATTTTATTTTCATTTTAAAAAAAATTCAAATATTGATGGTAATTTGGACATTTTCTTGCCTTATATTTATATGAGGGAAAACAAACTTTGTTTCATTTTCCGTTGAAGACAATTTTATTCAAATTACATAAATTGTTATATAATTATTCAATTTATTTGATGTTCTCTATATAAGGAGTCTTTTCCCCAACTGAAATATTCGATTATTTTAAGAAGGATTTTTTAAAAGCATAACTGCTGTTTAAATTTATAATTTACAAGGAAATAAATATTATAATTTTATGCTGAATAATTTAGAATTTTTGAAGCACTTATTTGTTATCATATTTGATCTTATCAAATATGATAACAAATAAGTGTTAGTAATAAGGATTAAGGAAATGCGTTTGCTTTTAGTTTCATCATCATCTTTAAGATAATTAGATAAAATTATTTAGCAGTAGACATGTGCGTTTTAAAAATTTCTTTGAAATACTTCAACATTGTAAAGTGGTTATTCAATGTATCAATAAAAAAAACTTGTAAGTATATATAAATAGCTTATTAAGAAAATGCTATTATTCAAATATATAACACAAATCAAATAAATTATTTCAATTCAACAGTTTTTAAAATACAGAAAATACTCTCTTTCACACTGCAACTTAAATACAATTTTAACCATTGATGGTAAGTAGAAAGATTAATATATGCAAAAAAAGTAAGAAAGTGTAACCAATGGATGAAAAAATATTCATATTACCTAAAAGCATTTTATTTCTTCAAGTTTACACTTGCTTAGTTTTTTCAATTCTATTTTATTACTAAAAATTATTTTTCAATTATTATTGAATTATTTTTCAATTATTATTAGTATTATTAAAAAAAATTTTTTTATTAATCATTGCTTTAAATAATTTTATAACAATTTTGTTATATAAGCAAGAGTTAAAAGGCAGCTCTTTAAGTCTTTGTCAAAAAAATATTTTTCTACTGTTCGGTTTATTCTATCATCTAGATTAGGGATGCACAACCTATGCACCGCGGGCCAAAATTGACCCGCATAGCCTTCGAAGTTGGCCCGCGAATGTTGTTAATAAAATATGACTAATTTAAAATGAAATGAGACTTTTTTCAAAAGAAAAAGGATAAAAATCTGAAAAGAAAACGATTCTACATCAGAATAAATAATTAACAGTTGTTCATTAAGTTTATTTACTTTTTATTACGAAGCTTTTCAGTTTGTTCCCTTCAGGGCTAACGGCGAGTACGATTTTCGTATAGGAGAAGCAAGCGAACGTGAAAAATTTCCACACATGAAAATGCAGTATGAGGATTCAATTCAAATCTTTCATAAAGCATTTGATGATCGGTTTTCAGATTTTGAAAAGTGTCAAACGAAATTTGATGAATTTTCTTCTCCATTTTCTGTTGATGTTAATCTAGTGGATGAGAGTATGCAGTTAGCCTAAATTGATTTACAGAAGTCTGCTTTTTTTTCAAAAATCAGTTCAAAGGTAAACCGATATTAGAATTTTATAAAGAGTTGCTATAGGAATTTTTATGCTTAAAGAAAAATGCAGCTGCATGTGCAACTTTCTTTGGCAGCACTTACATTTGTGAGCAAATTTTCTCACTAAGGAATTTAAACAAATCAAAATTAAGAATGAGATGAGGACCTTTCTGCTGTTCTACGCATTGCTACAACTAACATTAAGCCCAACATAAAACCAATAACTTTAAATAAATTCCTTATTTTTACTAATTTCGATTATTAATTTTTTTCTCAAACTTTAAATTGCGTTCTCTGTATAATTACCAAAAAGTTTTCCTCTGTTTTCTATTTCAAATTTGTACCCTTTTTAACAGGAATCTCTTTTTTTTAGGTTTAGGTAATCGTAGCTATAATGTTTGTGTTTTATTCATTCATTTATTGCATAGCGTGTGCATGAATAAAATAAGTAAAGTAATAATTGTAATTCCTGCGTATTGCCATAAAAAAAACTCCAATGTTTTCGTGTTTTTAATATTTTTTTAGCATTCACGTGCTTTTTTGGCCCTCGCCATGATCTCTTTTCATATTTTGGCCCCTCATCCTGAAAAGGTTGTGCATCCCTGAGCTAGATTTATATATTTTTTCGCTCTCCCTTTTTCATCTAAATTTAATCTAACCCATAATCTAAAATAAACTATTAAAAATGTATCTAGCGTTCTTAAAGAAAAGTGTACAGTTTTACCGCGAGAAAAAAATCGAATATTTCGAAGATAAGGACCCTTAACTATGTCACTTAATCTTATCAATGCGAGAAACATGCATTCTCTTTAGCCCCTCTAGATGCACGCCAAGTTTTCCTGCCAAAGGTGATTAAATTGCAGTAAACCTACCATGTGAGCGCAAATGACACCCTCTAATGAGTTAGCGTTAATGAGACTGAGCGCAAGTGACACAATCCCCCGTGGTCGGTGATGGCCCTTAGGACTCAAGCACAGTTCCTGCCAATATTGCTGTTGTGGCGGTCAAGTCATTCAGTTTTTGGGTTTATTCCGTGTGCCTTCGGGCAGACTGGTAAGTCTGATATGACTTATGTTTAGTTTCACAAATGAACAAAGTAGAAAATTTTCTAATCGGAACAATAACTGATATTAATGCAATCCTTAAAATTAAATATTTTAAAATTTATTTAAAAACACTGAGAAACAAATCTTTAAATTTGATATCAATATATATGTTCAAATAAAATTCTCAAAAGGATTTTCTTAGCATCTAATTTCTTTAGAACTGGTTAAAATTTCGGTACCGAATTGCGATAATAAAAAAGGTTTTACATAATTTATCGCTTTAAAGAAACATTCGAAAATTGGGGAAAAAATAAGGATAGAAAAGGAATCAAATTTGTTCGCCGAAATCCTTAACTGTTTAATGGCGAAACCGCGACTGCTGACGCTCTATAAAACAAACGATAACGATAAGTGAAATCCGGATATGGATCTTTAGATTATAAAAGGGTTCAAAAATTCCTATTGAGAAACATGATGACTAAAACAAATTATTTATTTCCATCAAAATAATTACTTTACTCTTGACACTACGGAACCTTTGAACATTATCTGTGCTCTCAACATGTTTACAAGTTGGTTTCTCTTAATCTACCGCTCACAGGAACATTTGGCACGTTTTTAATATCTTCTCTTATCAGCTCAAAGAGCAATCACGTCAAAATACAATTACGGATGAAAAGATGTGAAGCATTTATTTAATCAGATTGTGGAATGGACGTGCGAGTAAAGTCTTCGCTTAAAATAGATTTCATTCAATTTTTCAATGTAAAGATAAAAATATTCAATAAAACTTGTTACAATTATATTTTAGGAAAAAAGCACAAATATTTTCATTGTCCAGTTATGCATCCAATCGGATAATGGAATCGCACACTTTTAGCTTTAATCAATTTAATTTTGGTACAATTCTTTAAAAATAAAATAGATAATTACTGCTATAAAAAATACAACTATCTAAAATTATAATTTATTTTTGAAGAGCATAGTTTCAACAGTAGAAATTTCAAGGCAATACTCCCCACTCCAAAAAAAGGGGAAAAAAAGAAAAAGAAAGGAAGAAAGGAAAGAAAATCACACGAACTGTAACATCATTAATTATAATTTCCAAAGTATTCATTTCTTTCCTTTCACTGCACAATAACCAGATATATTTCCAATTTAGTCTCAACAGCTTGTGGGATATTATTTGGATAGTTACTATTATATAAACTACTACTATTTAAAACTATAATTTATTTTTGGAAGCATAATTTCAACAGTAGATATTTCAGGAAAATTCCCCTCCCCCCCCCAAAAAAAAAAATTCACACGAACTGTTACATCATTAGTTATAATTTGTAACGTGCTCTTTTTTCTCCTATCACAGCACAATATTCAGATATATTTTCAATTTAATCTCAACAGCTTGTGGGATATTATTTGGATAATTACTACTATATATAATACAAACATTTAAAATTATACAAATGTTAATGTACTGGAAAGCTTATTGGATGATTTTTTTAAAATGAGTCCAACCCAAATGTAAAATGCGGAATTCAAATGTAATATTTCTTTCGTATAGTGATGCACAAATTATTATTTTCCAAAATATTCGAATTTGGAACAATATTTCTTCAAAAGTGAATCACTTTCTTCGAACTAAAAGTGCTGAATGTGGAGGGTAATATTTAAGAGGATGTGCTACATAATGAAATAATGATTTTATATTTTTGAATTACAATTTATGTTGTATCCTTGCAATCAATTATAAAATAACTGCTTAAGATTTTCTGGATTGTACATCTCATCACATCGTTTAAATAAAAAAAAGCGGTTCTTGTCACTATTTATTCATAAAACATTCATATGAATTCATATATGTTACCTTGCAGTAAAAACATAATCTGTGAATTTACACATAATTTCAAGTAGAAATACAAATATGATAGCCATTTTTCTAATTTCTATTTTCTGGCATATTTTAAATAAATTAATTAGGTTTTCGAGATTTTTTTTCTTTTTTGCACCATAACCATTTATTTTCCCCTCTAGAATTAAAGAAATATTTTCTGAATACTTGTAAACTTTTATTTGCGATAACGCTACGGTACACCATTTTGTTATCATCTTTACTTATAATAAAGCTCAAGGTGTGTGTGTGTGTGTGTGTGTGTGTGTGTGTGTGTGTGTGTGTGCGTGTTGGCGCTCTACAGGCCAGAACGTTCGAACTACAGCTACCAAATTCGGTACGTGTATACCTTGGGAACCGGGAATGTACACCTCGGAGCCATTTTTTGGAATTTATAATTGAAATTTGAATTAATTAAAAAAATAAGCGAAATTTTGACGTTTTTTCACTATAAGAAAATATTACAGCACAAAAGGGATTTTTGTATCAAGTTAAAGCTTAAAAAATTAGCTTTTCAATGATAATAATGTTTTGACCAATAAATTAAAATTCTATTTTTAATGAATTTTTTTAACATATAATTTAATCGTATTTTTCAACAATTTATTTCGCAGAAAATAAAAATAAAATTTTATCTTCACGAGAATCTAAAAAAAAAATTCAGCCTTTAATAATATGTTGTCATCACCTTTTCAGAAATACTGATTTAAAAAAATAAGTTAATTACTACCAAAAATAAAACAGAAAAATATAATTTTTATCACGTGATAATATGAAATGAAATGATTAGGAAATGTGATATTTTTTAAACAATAAATGCCTTAGAAATTTTTCTTGATCGTTTGCAATACCAAATTTATTAATTCAATTAAAGAATTAAACTAAATAAAAATATGAAATAAATATATATTACAAAAGTAAGACAATTAAACCTGAAAAAGAATTTTTAGAAAAGCACCAAACGATAATCTTCTGAGAGCGAGATTAATTATTTAAAAGCAAGAAATCTTAAACGAACTAGAAGATGACGTCATTTCAAAGAAACGACGAACAAAAAGCAATTGATAATAAGTATAAGTAAAATATTTTTCAATTTTTTTTCTAAAAAGTTTTTAAACGATAAGGCTTGTTTTGAATTGTTACTTTTACTTATCTGAAGAAGATATATTGTGCAAATCAAAGAAATTCGCCATCATGATTTTAATTTATCTCCGCATTTTAATGAATCATGGAAATAAAAACGCATCTGCTTTCAATGAAGTATAAGTCATATTAAAGCTAAACTGGTAAAACCAGGTCAGCTATTTGAAAACGCATCTTCTTTTAATGCAAATTGAATTGAATAATGCAAAATTTGTAAAAGCAGATAAAAATATTTTTTACCCTCATATTTCGAAGACATCAAAACTTTCTTACCAAAACAATATCATGTTCTTACATAAGAAAAAATAAATCAACTATCATTCCAAATTAAACATATAAAAATGTCATTTTCAGCACGTGTCTGCATAAAATGAAACAAATATAAAACATGATATTTTTGGAAAATAAATGCAATGAAACGTTTTCTAAGATATTTTATAATGCATATATTACTAATTCAATTAAACAGTTTCACTTAAGGCAAATATGACTTAACATCTACAAGGCATCTTCTGTAATCGGAGCCCAACATCTAATTTGTTAACTTTTTGTGATAGATATACATCTCTAAACAAATCTGGTCTCTAACATCTCTAAACAAATGGTCTTAGTGAAATATATAACTAGTAGATTGAGGGGGGAAATGCTGATGAATTACGATTTTTCAATTTTTACAAATATCATCTGCTCAGTGAATCATATTTAACAAAATATTCTAGAGACAATAAGTCCTTAAAATAAAAAAGTGGCACTCCAGTCAACTAAATCAATCATCAAAGCTGATCGATCTATGAAAATTTCAATATAACTATTCAATAAAAACTGGCGATTTTAGATCACTTTATCAAGATCTCAAAGAAGCTAATCAGGGTTTCTCTAGAATAATCGGCCTGGATTATGAAAATGATGATTATTGTAAACTTGCAATATTCAGAACTGAATAAATCAGCCTGATTGGATCGCAGAAGATAAAAATGTTTATTTATTTATTTAGAAGTTTAAATATTAAGAATATTTTACAGAATATGAATCTATAAGACCAAAGGAATGTAAACCATAATTTTTTCAAATATATTGTCATGAAGACTGAATTAAAGACACGGATAGTTAGAAAGAATTGCGTTTGTTAGCACCAAGCAACTCGCTGGAGACCAGAATGAAGAGCTGAGCCGAACTCAGTTGTTATACATCTGGAGAACATTCGAGAATGAGCTCGCTCGAATAGTAAAGGATGTTCTAGAATCATCTGGATTTTAGAGAAATAATAAGAACAATTTTAAATTAAAAATTCATTCTTAGGATAAAACGCATCGGCCGGGAATCCAACCAGGGACCAACGGGTTCACAGGCCTATGCTCTGCCAATCGAGCTATGGTGAATCGCAACAGTCTTTCTTTTTGCGGCAATATTTATAAACCAAAAAATAAATAAATAAATAAAATATTATTATTGAGAGCATTTATATACATCTAAAAAGAAAATTAAAAACTAAATGTTTCATTTGATCTGTGAAATGTTTTCTGAATAATAACTTGAGATATTGTAAATTATAAAAAAATTATGATTCAATTTCTGTATTGAACATAAAACTTCAATGTCGGACTAAATCGGCTTTCAGTTCTTAGTTTTATTTAAAAACATGCTTTGATTGAGTAAAGAGGTCTTTATATTAATTGAAGTTTCATCATTTCCACTTTAATTTAAAACTGAATTTTACGTGCAGTGATAGAAAATCAGAGAGAAATGCGGGGTTCAAAGATCAGGACTGCTTAAGGTCTACATAATAGTATAAGTGAATTACATGACTATCGAAATTTGAGGTTTAAAAATATTTTGCTGAAAAACTTATTATGAGGCCAAGTTATATATATACAAAAAATTGATTGAACCCTTTAGTCGGTTTTAATACTGGCAAACCGACTGGTCGCCAAAGGCGGCTAGTTAATAATAAAGCTTAGAAATATCAGAGACAATAAATTCAATTGAATGAACGAATCTTTGCTACTTCCATCTTTTAATCCAGTTCATATTTTCTTAGATGCTAAAAGAACGTTCTTTTTGTTTTAGAGCACTCTCAATTGATTTATGAGGATAATTTGGGATGAATTAGTATTCTTTACCATTAGTTGTAGATACTCAAGGAATGATGTATTTGTGGTCAAATCCCGGACCAAAACTTGATAATACAATCCCCCCTCCTCCCCCAACAAAGACACCAGAGTGTTTTATAGTTGTTGACAGATTTTTCCTTTATGGATTCCATTCTTTCAACTCGAAGACGAGGCCCTGAGATGAGAATTCGAAAGCAAGGCTGCTTTTAAAAATAATAGAAAATTCATGCATCAAGACATCTAATATCAAAAGAAACTTTTCTCTTTCTCTCTTTTTTTTTACCCATGTTTAGTAATAAAAATAAAATCCCTAATAGGATTAAAAAGTGAATGCTACCTCATATTATTCTCGGAGATTTGCATTAGAAAATTTAAATGCTTTAAAGCTGCAGTAATAAAGAATAAATGATACTGATACTTTCGACTTATTTTTCCTGGTAGAGTCATTCGATGAAGAAATTATATTAGGTAACCTCTTCTTTAAATTTCTGAAAATTGTCGGAGGGATATCGTTGACTTCATTTAACTATTTGTTTGTGAATGTGTAGAAATCAGAACTGAATGATTACCTGTTTGAATGAAGCATGTAGAAATTTTCTGAGCTTTAAGAGATTATTAATGATTTTCAAAAGTTCGAATGTGTATTAGATTTACTTTATTCTATGCGGCGAAATTATGTTATTCAAACTTTTATGCTTGCAGATACTCAAATATCAGTATTAATATCTTAATTTTCGGTCTCAGCATGATTTCTTGATCTATTTCCGAAGATAAGCAGTTTTTAACTATTTCAAAAATAGAATTATGAGTTTTCAAAAAGGAATAGCAAATGAGGGGAAAAAAGAATTAACATATAAATATATAGCTTTCTCCCCCCCCCTTTCCCCCCCTCTCTCTTTATTATATGTCAGCACTATTAAATGGTCTATTATTAACCATTTAAAAGATTTATTCATGCTCTCTACATGAATTACTGTATTCTTAAGCTTCTGCATTAAAATTGTCATTCACAGCACTACAATTAGATGCTAACATTGTATGAAACCCCTGATTATTTCAAATATTTTAGATGCCTCTTTTATGAATCAATATTTTTAAAAAAATCTTAACTCCTTTTTATTAATTTTTTTAAAAAATAATTCCATGGTACCTCCTTATTTATTCGATTTATTCGCACCTCCTTATTTAAATCTAAATCCATAGAATGCTTCAGGTTTTTGTAAATAATGCGTAATTTTAATGTATCGAATTATAATGTCTTTAAATGCTAATGCATGCTGAAGTATGTGTTAAATTACAGAGTCGTAAATTTGAGAAGCGATAATTTGATGGCGCATAACCAGGACTATTAAGAAGTTAAACAGAAAGTGTTATATAGTTAGATAGCAGAAAAAAAGGAAAATTTATTTGTATTTCCAAAAATAGGTAAGATCTGCATGATTTATTTTAGATTTATATATCACTTTTTGATTCATAACAATCATTAGTTTTTACTTTGAAAATTCAAGGTGTGCGAGTAAGTGTGCTTCCCCATGCCCACCCAACTGCTTAAATAATCTTACAAATTATAGTCTCAGGGTCATGATGTGTGTGTGTGTTTATATAAATAAGCATTTTTTTGTTTGATTCGGAACTGTAATCTAATGTTCAAATTAAGTAATAGTAACATGCCATATTTTCCGCAGTCTCCCCCCCCCCTCGATGTTACCAGCAAAGCAGATATCCATGCTCCTTTCATTTATTAATTTCCAAATATTATAGAATTTTTTGTTTCCATATTTTTTCCAAAGACTTCAGCCTTATTTAAAAGCATTTTCACACTTTTAATGCCCTTCTAAACTCAAATACATCAAGATATTTATAAAGCATGAACAATCTTTTTTCTTAAGGAGCATTTCACTTAATATTCTTTAAAACGTACTTAAAACACCAAAACATTGCAGATATCAAAATGCAACAATCCATATAATATTTTTCCATTAATAAACTATCCATTTAATATTAAAAAAAATCCATATAATATTTTTTAACTCTTTTATTCGCTACGCAGTTAATAGAAATGTAACAAGATCAAGTCCCCCGATTTGAGAGGAAATCGCTAACGATTTTCGTTTTGTTCGGAAGCGGTATTTTTCCCCCTCCCCCTTTCCCGGTGGGTGTGAAAGGTTATCCAGATTATCGTTGACCACTTAATGGGATACAGGAGGCGTTAGTGCGCCCCAATCAAGATATAGAGACCCCCTTCTATTCATGTGGAAAACAGTTTTTTTTAGCCACCCAGCTCACGCATTCATGTCCTTCAAACTTCGCGACTCGGGTTTGACGCTTCGAATTTGATTCGAATTGATTTATTGATTATTTTCGAATAAATTAAGCAAATAAAATTTGTTTTCGAATTTTTGTTTGGTAATTTTCCCTTTAAAGTTGTTTCGTGCTAGATGCAATCATTGAAAGAGATGAGTGAAAAAGAGATGGTCTTAATGTTTAAGGGGAGAGGGGGGGAGTAACTGATGAAAAGAATATGTAAATAAACAAGTTTTGGACTAAAACCAACGAGAAGTGATGTTGTTACTAAAGTGCTGAATATATATTCTCAGAATTATACTTTATTTTCTCTGAATTAATTAATGAATATATTATTTGAATTATATATATATATTTAAATGATCAGAATTTTGTAATTGAATTTATGTAATAAGTGATAATAAATCTCTATTCTCGGGTCCAACTCGAGTTTTCTCGGGTTTGAAATATTTCCATGTCTTCTTTCATCAATGAAAAATAGCTATTTAATTAATAGTGTAAAATGTTTCGTTAAAAACTTTCTTACGTAGAATTTTTGAGCAAAATTTTAGTTTTTACAAAATACAACTATTATTTATAAAAGGAAAAATGCATAGTTATCACATACCAAATTATCAATTAGTATGTGAAATAAACAAAATATTGGAGAGTATAGAAATATAACATTCAAACGCTTAAATGCTTGAATACGTATTTTTTTTTAAGTTGAAGATTTTAAGTTTCTTATGTAAAAAAGTTTTTTAAAAAAATTCAATATCAACTTCTAAAAATTTCTCTATGAAAAATGTCATCCCTTTTAATAATATTAATTTTAAAAGAACTTTTAAAGGAGATCGTTTTGAATACTGAGCAGTTATTCATATCTGCATTTTTAATATTTTGCAGTTTGATATTTAATTAATATAATTATTTACGTACTGCATTTTTGGGATTATTGGGGAATGTTTTTAGCAAAAATATTTAACCAAATAATTAATAATTCCAAGTTAATAATTAAATTTTCGAATTATTTTTGCATGTAACTTAAATTTCTTAACGTAATTTAAAAACCCCTTTATTGAAAAAATTAATGTTCGTCAATGGGTCCCAAAAAGTTTGCTTTTACTTAAAAAGATCAGTTTCATGACTGATTGAGAAAAATACATTAGATGCCGTTCTTGTGGTTAGGATTCAAAATGAAAAGATCCGTCCCAAAATAGCTCTTCTAAACGGGACGTTAAAATAACTAATCTTCTTTCATTTGCTACTTGTAGTGTTACAATATAGCATAGACTTAGGATGCTAGGTATTTATCATTCAAACTTACATTCTAGGCCGTAATTTATTTGTTCGTTTCTACAATTTTTGAAAATTTTTCAATTACTGTTGAAAAATTCAATAATTGATTAATGATATTATCTGTTTAATGCATTTTATCAGGAATAAAACTTTTTATCTAAACTATTGATATTTTTGATTAACTTTAATTTAATGACGTTAAAGTAATCAATTGCGTATTTTAAAATATTCTTCTGGAATTCAGTAATTAGTTTACACCTTTTTGAATACTTATTTATAAATATAAAAAAATGTTGTGTAGTAAAATCGGTAAAATTTGATTTTCTGAAATGAATAATGTGTGCTTTAAACTTCAAAGTATGCATATTTTTGTTAAGAAATATTAATACCATGAACGCCTCTTTTCATTTATCCTTAAGAGCATTTTACTCAAGCAGATAAAACAAATAAATATATATTATTCGATAATAGACAAATTTATTACAACTTATCTAAATAATTCAGTTTCTTTTATCACGATTATTTGTCATTGTTTTTACATTCGCAATTCCAAAACCTCTCTTTCAATCCCTGATCATTCAACAAGGAAACTCCAAATGCTCTTTCGAGTATCTGAACATGCCTTAGCTTTCAGTTTCAAAGAAGTATCGTAAAAGCCTTCGTCTGATTAGGAGAACTCCCACTTAGAAATGCATTTAGCCACCCCAATTCAAGTCCTAACGACGCCTCGAAACTGAATAGAAAACAGACAGAAAAAAGCAAAAGAAGCCATTTGCTTTCCATTTAGACGTGCTACTGTGGAGATACGGCACACTTCCAGATAGCCGAGGAGTTGTCGACCCCTAATTGCCCGACTACAAGAAGCAAGGCCTGTTGATTTGTAGAATGACAAGTCTTCCCACTTAAAGAGAAAAGGCCCACCAGTATCAATTGGCTACTTTCCCCATTATTTCGTATCAGATTATGTGTCAGGTAATTATGTTTAGCTTTTCTTCCCACTTTGGCGGCGAATTTGGTTTGACGTTGTTGTACTTCTATTAAGGTTTTGATTAGGTTGCCTAGGCATCATGGTGTGGATATATGAACTTTGATGCAATGCACATGACGCTTGTTATATATTGAAGACAGGTTGATTTCTTATTACTTTATTCGTCTCGATGATTAATGAATGCAAGATATTTCTTTTAATGCTTTTTAAGGCTGTTTTGCCTCTACTGTTTATTCTGTATAGTAAATAATAAAAGTCTAATGTTAGAAAAAATGTCTAAAAATATTTTCCGGTAGGAAGGAAACAATGAATTCTTACTTGGCTTTTATAAATAAAAAGACTACTTTCTTGGGAAAAGGAGAAAAAAATATTGTTTTTTTTTCCATTTATATTATTTTTAAAGTGTCACCTTGAAAACACTCAGACTTATTTGAGGATGGGCTTCGGGATTCTGAGCAGTCGTCAGGGCAGCACTTCTCAGAAATTTTGGTATCAAAACAGAGAAGACTTATTTTTGACTGGTTTAGAGTACATTAAACTTTCAAGCTTGTCCAATCATCCGCAATACCAGATCTTAGAAGTGAAATTTTGTCAACTTTATTACGTTTTCGTAAGGGATAAATCGTTGCAACGGTATATATTTATCAGACGCAAAATTATTTATTTTAGATGCGTTTAACTCCTATAACTTGTATTATCATTTCATTTAATAATGTTTTTATTATTAATGAAGTGAAAAATCTTTTTTTATTTTTGTAAACTATCTCAATAAAGGGAAAAAAACTTTTAAACATCTTTTTTACATCGTCTGGATGAAAACTCAAAATTAATGATGATCTCCAGGCACTAGTGAGCATATATAAATGACACTAAAAAAGGAACCGAGGCAGACACTTACAGGCATCATCGATTTCAGTAAAGCTTATTCTGATATTAACAGAAAACTGTACATTAAAATACAAAAATTATTATTAGCTAATTTTACTTAAGATAAAAAAAATTAAAAAATGTTTGAAATGAAAATTTGTTTTGAAAATTTAATTAAACGTGGCAGTTTTCAGAAATAATTAGATGAAAAATTGTATCTTTACTACAAGGTTTATATTTAAAATTTAGGAAATTCTGGAATCTACATTTACTGCTGATTAAAAACCATAAATGAAATTAATGTTAGAAATTACTTCTTTTTTCTGAATTCTTCAGTATTTTGTAAATTATTGGCCATTACCTTTTGTAATCAATAAAGATTATATAGTCCCAGAAAATTATCGAATCAATTTAATGATTTTTCATTATAAACAAAAGTCTAATTTTTTTTAGAATTCTTATAAAGCGAAAGAATGTTATCGAAGTTTTTCATAATGAGTAGACTTCAATTAGCTAATAATCCATAAGTAAAAACGAAACTCATTCAAAGACTTCACAAAAAATTTTAAAAATTAGTCAAAATCTGTCAGTTATTTTTTCCTGAATAAATTAATTTTATTCATATCAAAGGGGGGAGGAGGTAAGATTGGTCCCAGACAAAGATTTAGGTGGAGAGGGAGAATGCAAAAATGATCCTTAAACAAAGTTAAAGATAAAAACTTTGTTCGGTACGATCTGTTGAGCTAGTAGAAAGAATTCGAGAATAAACTTTCAATTGTTGGTTAAAAATTACAGGCAAATTAAAACTCTTTAAAAAGTATGCAAAGCATTTAATTTATTTACCGCATTGATTTGTATAATTCTTTCTGTATTTTTCAGCAATATGAATTCATTAAAACATTTATTTATCAGGAAGGCTTATTTTTTAAAAAAGCTAACAAAATTATGAATTTTACTAAATTTTTAAAGAAAAATAATCCAAAAATGTTTTTATTTCTTTCGAAGATGTAATTATAGATAAGTTGAAAAATTAACAAAAGCAAAAAGTTATATTTATTTACAGTCCAGATTTGGCTCTTTTATTTTCTGTTTCATTAAGAAACTACTATTTTTTAAATTCTGTTGTGGCTAACAAAAGAATAATTCTCCTACTTTATTCAAAACAGTTTCAACACGTTTTCTGAATATTCTTTTTCTTTAAGAATTCTGTAATATCATATGTCAAAAAAATTTACAGACTCAATTTTTAAAATCAATTTTCTTTCTTTAAAGCTTATAATATTGAGTTCACACGCGGTAGTTCTACTTATTTCTTTATCATCCTGAAATAAATTGACAGTTTATAAAAAATTTAAATTAAACAGCTTTACAAGCTGATGAAAGTAGATCTTCAACCAAATTCACCTTAATTGTCTTTAAACTGTCAGCTCCGTTGCAGGAATTTTTCCTGACTATGGCGATTAATTATATTTGGAGAACAGAAGTTTCAAAAAGTAGGGTAAGAAAAATATTTTAAAATGTAACTTCTCTTGATAATTTTATTTATATAAAATACTAATCTTTTCTTAAGAACCAAGTATTATGCCGTGATCTCTTTTATTGACTGACTTATTACTTAATAAATGTAATGAATCAGTTCGAGTGAAATAAAAATCGAGCTTCAAAGAGATTCAAAACTCAGAAACCAATGACATCTCGTCTCATCCATCATAGAACCTAGTACAAACTCATAAATGTTGGCTGGAGAAAAGCAACGTATTTTTACATGGCTACTAAGTAAATGCATACGGTTGGCACAGAGCGTGAGAGCAATTAATTTTCCTTCGAACAGCAGGAATCCAGTTACCTAATTTATCTTTTTTGACATGAGTAAAAATATCAAAAATAAATATTCTTCGTACAGTATAAGAAATAAGCAACAGATGGGTTGCCGACAAAAATTTTAAACAGGCTTAGCCAACACAAAACAGAAAGGACACAACAAATGAACTCGTCACATTGACCTGTTTAGGTGAACTTTGCCATCTCATTCAGTTGCTATCCGGAGGATACAGAGGAGGAAACAGAATTACAAATTCTAATTTACTTTTGAAACAGAAAAAAAATCTCAAAATTGATTAATCGAGAAAGGGAAAAAAAAGAGTAATTGAGTTTCGATTCTCCAGAAAAATCAAAAGTAATTTTCCATTTATTTTACATTAGTAAAAATTTGATTAAGTAAAATTAAATCAAAATGCAAGACATAAAATTCCACACTCTATTTCTTTCATGGGCCTGGTGGTAAGATCTCGGCTTCAGAGTCCGAGGGTTTCAGTTTCAAGACCCAATTCCACCGAAGGATCTTCATGTAAGCAGGTCTGGTGCCTGTTACCAAAGGCCAAGCTTTCTCCCGCTATTGTTACGTGGAAGCTTGATGAGGGGGTCGCCAGCTCAGGTGCCGTCCTCGTCATCTCGGATCTGTTCAAAACTAAGAGATCTTCCCAAAAATAGTCCTAGTGTTACTTAAAAATAGGACACTAATCTAACTAAACCTCGGAATATATAATTTTCATAACATTCTTATAACTCGATTGGACCTCGGGCTCGTCGAACTGATGTCACAATTTCGAATAAGGTTGCTTGGAGAAATATTGGGATCACAAAACTTTCAAATTGTGTTTCTCCAAATTCTTCAGCATTCATAATCAAACACCGATACAGAAAATATAAATAAATAAAACATTTCATCAAAAATTTAAAATGAATATTTTTATATTTATCATAAATCAAAATTTCATTTTCTTAATTATTTTTCAATTTTGAGTTCGTTAGAACATTTGTGCACGAACGTGGAATTGACAAAATTTTCCAGCAGAAATGTTACGGATAAAAAATGTCTCATTGGGGTTTTGCATTGTAAATGATAAAAGTATATTTATCTTTCAATAATTATGATAGTAATAATTAATTATATAAAAAGAAACAAAAAAAGGAGCTTGGATATTCTTCCTTGTGGTCTGTTTATGCACACTTTCAATTCATTAACGTTAAAGTATATTTGCCCATGATAAAGGGGTTAGTTTGAGCTGTCCAAATGTTTAAGTTAGTAATAGTCTCGATTACATAACGTATTTTAATTTTATTAATATATTTATAGTTTTTTAAATATTTCTTGAAATTACACCTGCTCCATGATTTAAACAAAAATGTTTATCAATTGTCCAGGATGCCTATCCTTCATAAAAAGTTTTCCTCGTTTTTCTGAAGCTAGATGTGTGGTATTTATAAAATAAAAGAATAAAAGATATATATGGGGATAGAATGAAAAATAGGAAGTGCACTAAAAATTAGAATTTTTTATTTAAATGTTTTTCAACAGTTCAGTGTTTAATTTATAATTCCTTATTATAAATCTACTAATATTAAATCTAATATCTTCTATATTCATTGATTAACTTAAAATTAAGACACAGAATATTGGATACACAAGTGTTTGCAAACTCTAATTCTTCGAAAAGTGAACGAAGAATTTATCATAAAATTCTATCTTTAGAAAAATGAAATACGTCACGTAAAATAAAAAAGGTTAAAAATTTGAATTCATTAAATAGCATTACAATGCTTAGTACTTTTGAAACGTATTATATTCATGGAATTTGCAGTAGGAAAATATTTATTGATAGTTTTTTTTTCCATCAGTTTTTCATCACGATTTGAAGGTCATGAATCATGCCAGTGAAGAAATTTACAAAGATGAATTTCTACTTCTGAAAAAATTTCTAAATCAAATCTGAACGTTTTCTTTAACTTGTCAGTATTAATGTCTCTCCATTATAGTGTAACATGGTGATTATGATAAAAGGAAAAGCCAATGTATGAAAGCAATATGTTTTTAAGATAAAAGAGCTCGACCTTTGACCTAAAACCATCGAAGAGCAAAATCTCCTATAATGAACACTCACATAAGTTAGTTTCCTCTTCAAAGGGAAGCATTTATGCTTTAGATACTCATTCTCTTCTCTTTTTCTTTGTGTCTGCTGCATTCTTCAGGAAGAGGAGTTCTTTAACGACGAATCTCAGGAATCACTAATAATATTTTCAAGTTAATCTTTTCAAAGTGAGGAATAAAATAGAAAAATTTACGCATATATCGCATTAGCTGTCATTCCACTTTTATATATTGATGTTACTTTTTTTTGTTTTAAACAAGACTGTTTAGTGCAACATTATCTAATTAATGATGTAATTAGGTCTTATTAGTCCTATATTTTTATTTAAAGATTAAGTCCAGTTATTAAAGCCAGTTATAATTTATTCTAAAATATGAGACAAATTGAATAAAACGGGATGAAAAGGAATTTCGATCGCGTGAATCTAAGTTACATGAGAATCATTTTAGTTTTCTTTATTTGCAACTATGATGAATAATTTAAATTTGGTTTTAAAGGTTCCTAGCTGGTACCCGGTGTGCTGTTCTGCAGAAGAAATAATTTTTTTAAATATCAAATACTTTACATGAAATTTGAAAATGCATTATACTATACATGATTATATTATATATACATTATGCAAAACATAATTAATTTCATTATACTATACAT
>JAOUZG010033074.1:7264196-7302607 GCA_026289955.1 Argiope argentata
ATTAATTTTATTATACTATAAATGAAATTTGAAATAATTATCTTGTTTAATTTGGAATGATGGAAAGAATGATATTTATTTTCTTGACGACAAAGAATAAATTCAATGACAATGAATGATATATAAAGGAGAAATATAAATAATATTTATCCTATTTTTTGACAGTATTAATCAAATATACTTAAGGATAGACAATATTATTTTTTTTTCGTCCTCAGAAAAAACAAATACATTTCGTGGCCGTCCGACTCGTGAGCACTCAACATACAACTGGCCATATGAAAAACAAGGATCTTCTGGTTACAAAGCAATACGTTAGCAATGTTTCATCGCAGTCGAACGAACAGTACGGCGACGCATAAAATACGAGCAAAAAAATTCCTTTTTATATATTAGATATAATAACTGTGCTATGCCTATAACCTTCGAGCAAGTGCAAGCAATATGATGGCAAATTTTAATCGTAATCGGATGAACGGTATGTCAGCGCAACAAATGCGATTAAATAAAAATTAAACCTTATTTACTAGATATAATAACTGTATCATGCCTATAACTTTTGCGCAAGTGCAAGCAATTAGTTAACAAACTTTTACCGCAATTGGATAAAAGGTATGGCACAGCATTAAAAATACGAACAAAACAAACATTTATTTTTATATATTAGATTGAAAATTATTAATATATTAAAATGAAATTATGAAATTTCAGAAGTGTATACAGAGTTTGAAGGCTCTACCCCCTCCCCCCATTTTAAATGTATATATGAAGAATAATTAATATTTTGCCTCAGACCAATTCTTTTCGAGTGTGTACATCGAAGTGAAATCAAACTTCTATCATTCTGACTACAGAGCTATTAATTTCTTCGAGACAATCTGACACAATAATACGAATATATATTCCTCTACGACATAAATTGAATCTTCTTCAAATTTTTCCGAATAAAGAGATTTTTTATTAATTTATATACATCACTATCTGCAATGACTAAACACCAATGACGCATGCGTTCATATAAATAACGAAGTTATTAACTGAATGAATGGAGGCGTTGTTGAAGTTTCCAGAAAAATCTCGCAATTAATTTTTGTGTGTTTTGATATTATTTAATTTGACTTAAGGTTCGGAATGTCGGATTGCAATATAAATGAACAAGAACTAACGATGCCAATTATAAGCAACTATTAAAGTTTACCACCCACTATGCGTAATGTGATCTCATTCAATTCATTTTTATTGAAGTGCTCTCACAATTCTACAATGTTTTTCACCCTACGTCAAGTACTGTTTAACCAATAAAAACGGAATCCAATGAAGTTGGCTTATCTCAGTCTTTAAATACTGTCGTTATTTCTTTCACATAAAAGACAAAGAAGAAGAAAAAAAATCCTCTCCCGTATAAAACTGTGAAAGATTAAAAAAAAAAAGAAAAAAAGAAGAAGAGAGTTGTTCCCAACACCCTCCCTGTTACTGAAGTCGTCAAATCGAACAGCATACATAAAAAATTATTTACGCTTTTGTGGTGGTCTAACCCCAACACACTGGCATAAAATAATAATAAATAGCCAGAGAAGAAAAAGGCTCTAAAATAGATTTTCTAATAAACTGCTCGTTGCAGTGGCTTCTTAAAAGGGGAATATTGCTCTTACTGTGTTTAAGTATCTTGAGGGATAAAATAAAAATTGAAATGTCTCTCAACTAAGCTCTCTTTCAAAAACATATAATTTAAAATCATTCTTATTATCTGCAGTGACTGAATAACGACGACGCATGTGAGCAAATAACGAACGTAATTATTAATATTACATGAAAGAGATATTATTTATATCCATTAATTAATATAATATGAAATATTATTTCTACCCATTAATTAATATAACATGAAATAGATAGTATTTCTACCCATTAATTAATATGGCATGAGATAGATATAATTTCTATCTTAATTAATATAACATGAAATTGATACTATTTCTATCCATTAATTAATATGTCATAAAATAGCACATTAATTAATAGAACATGAAATAAATATTATTTGTGTCTATGAAATACATTTTCCCATCTTCACTTTTATTCTGTTATTTGGTTATACATCAAATTATTTATAATGACAACAATTTTTCTGTCTGTAGAGATTTTTTAAATATTCATTTGTGTTGACAAATCCATTATTACAATAATATAAAATAATTATAAATGACGATGCACTGCGATGATATCACGCTACATCCATTATTTTTATAGCACATAGTATAATTAATGTGTATTTAATATTACCAAAGAAATTAATAGTATTAAAACAACGATAGTAAGCAATTAAATGAATAAAAAGTTCAATTCGAATGATATCTGATTCAGAAATCTTAACAAATCAGACTTAATAATTCAGGTAACAATCAGACTTAACAATTCACTTCAATAATCTTAACAGCGATCTTAACTGATTTGGGAGGATACAACAATTTCACCTTTTTTCTATGAAATTAAAAATTCTTATATATCAGAACAAAATTTAAAATGTTTGTTTTCCTGTAGGAACTTTGTATATACTAAAACAATATGTGTATAGATTACAGATATTTTTTAAGATAATTTTCATTAAATACTCCAAAGTAGGTTTTTTTTTTACCTGTATTAAGTGTGACATCATGAAAGCAAGATCTTCTTAGACACGCATATACATATAACTATTAAATCTGGAATAACTAATAAATTTATATTTTAAATGTATAAAATTATACAATTGCCTTTGCAGGCTCATTTTACATTAAGTTAAAATACCATGGTGGATTTAAAGCAAATTTTGTTTAATTCTCTAAATCTCAATTCTGGACAATAACGAGTTTTATTGTACCAGACTAACCACGCCAAGACTGAGTTGTCTCCAATTTTAGGAAGTAAGAATTCTGTTCTGTCGGGCTTTACTAATTCGGTGCGACGTTTTTATAAATACTCGCTGCATTTAATTAAGACGACTGGACAAGCGACTGGAACCCCTATCACGATTTTAAATCAGACTGTTTAACAATTGCTACCTCGATAGACCACGGGCAGTTCAAAACTCCATAAGTGTAACAGATATTTTACTTTTATGAAGAGGTGGCCGACTTACCATTGCTTTTCTTCAGCTGTACCCTGATGTGCATTTTCCGAAAAGAGATAAGAGGTTCATCTGCAAAGGAATGACCCATCTGCAGTCCTGATTCTGCAAATAACGAAATGCAAGTTCACATTATGTTCCGCACGACTGCTAATCAATTCTCGTTACGATAGAAAAGATACTTTGTAATCAACTAAGAAACTACATAGAATTGAATAAGACTCCGCTGATTTTCAAGAAATAAAGAAGCAATAAATCCTTAAATTATACTACTTAAACAGTCTTTTCTGTCTTTATATTTATATTTAGATACATTTGGAAGAATTCCTTGCAGAAAATAGTAATCTCATTTGTAAGATATCTTATTATATTATATTACTGAACTGAAATTTGAAATCACGATTTCAAAATTTCATGTATAATGTACCATAAATTTATCTGAACACTTTTCTATATCTAATTCTACATTTTTATATATTTTAAACTCGTGCATTGGTTTCGGAGTATCATTTGAGCCGTAATGAACATTGATTAGCAGTAGTGCAGAACACATTGTGAACATGTATTTCATTGTTTACAGAGTCAGGACTGCTGATGTTCCACTCTTTTGATGATCAGTCTCTTTTCAGAAAATGATTGATTGTCCGATATGAACAAATGTACATCAGAAGACAACAAAAGAAAAGCAATAGAAGCCGCACCTTCCATCTTCCTCGAAAGTTAAATCATCTGTTTGTGAACTTTTAGCTTTTATACTGTGCAATAAGTTCAAAACGTACTACAGCGCCATTTGGGAATGGTCCCCGAAAAACTGAACAACCATCTCTAGATCCCACTCCCTAAAGCCTCATTTATGGGAGTTATTTGACGGTTGCTTTTCCTTCGCTAACGAGATATTAGGTAGTTAAAATTAAGACAAGATGTCCGAAGGACAGTAAAACGAAATCAAATTCACCCCACTGGTAGAAAATTCTGACCTGCCTCTTGCTCTTCGTCGGGTAGAACTGAGAAACTGCCCAAACTTCCATTAACATTTCGAATTGGAGGTAGGAAAGATAACACCTTTTTTGACATTTAGAAGAAATAACTGCGTAAATGATGTCTATATTTCGCACCCCAGGAAGGTAAGAAATCAAAAATGGGAAAGATAATCCGGGAAATAAATATATAACAGAACTATGCAATAAAAAATATCCTCTAGGGGTTTGGCACTTTCATGTGCTGTTAAATCTTACCGGAGTTAGGTTGGAAACAGCAATTAAAGTTCTGGACAACTACAAGATGATATTTGTTTGTTTCGAAACTCACATTGTCATTCTTGGTTGAAGCGAATGATTTCAATTTTTGAAATGTAGAATGTAATTTAATTTCAAGCCATTATCATTCAATTAATTTGAATATAAAAATAGGATTCTTAAATTATTTTTGAATTTTGAGAAAATATACTATTCTGAATTTACGAGATTTTTACAAATGAAATAATTTCTATTTTCGCTTTCTTTATGTTTCAGGTTGAATTATTATTAACCAAATTAAAATTTGTACCATTCTTTATCGGCCTTACTTGAATAGTGTAACCAACATTATATGACGCAATTTCCTGTCCAACATTTCCATTTCCATACCTTTAAAGAAGCTAGTTTTCCGTTGCTGTTTTCATATGGAATATATTAAATTTCGTTCCATTATTATGAAATTAATATGAATGTAATACTTATTTGAAAATTATAGAATTCTCACCCTCTCTTTTTCATATCCCACTGTTAATTCACACTCTTTCTATATATTTTGTTCAAATTTTCAATCGTCAATAAAATACGTTTTATTCATCCACTCAAGTTCAAACACATTTTTTTTAAACTTGTAGTTGATGACACTCGATGTTAATACAGTTTTTTCAAATATTAATTCATTGATTAAATTTAATTAATTTTTGATACTTTAAATAGAGTTCTAGCAGTTTATAATGAAGATTGAAATCAACAGGTAGTAGTTAAATCAGTAGAATGCAACGATTTCCCTAGTTTTCACGTGAAGTTGAAGAATGCGAGTTTAATTCTTGCGAAAATTAATAATTTTTTGATAAATTATTTATATCAGTTGCAATTAATTAATAAAAAGTAACTAGAATAAGAATTTTCTTCATTAATCTAAGTAAGAATTGAATTAATTTTTCTTATATTATTTATTTAAAGTAAAAGTTTAAAGGCTGGGTCATTATTTACTTTTCATGCCATAAGAATCAGATTCAACGATCTAACACTAATAAATGGATGAATATAAGAAGACCGTATATAGCACTGCGCACGCATACGCATATAAGCAAGGAGCAAATTAAAGTTTGCATCACTCTTTTCAGAACAATATAAACAATATTGCATGATATAATGTCCTTTTGAAATTTCCCAAAGTCAAATATTTAAAGCAAACCCTCATAACAGCTTGAAATCAATTTATGATTATATCTGTTCAATTTTTGGTGGGCAGATATTGGTTAGTTAAAAAAAAATTGAATAATTCTTTTCTTAAATTAAATAGTATCTGATTAGAATTCAAGCAAAACAATTATTTTTTTAAATTCCATTTTTAGAAAACATGTTCATAAATATAAAGTTTTGTTTATTAATTGAAGATGCCATTTTGCAATTTAAGCTTTTACCAGGGAATTCCTCTTCTGTTACATGCAAATTATACATGAAAATACAGATTTCTTAATAACATAAATTTCTCAAACCTCGACCTTATTAAAGAACTTTAACAATTTCAGTAATTTAGCGGCAAAGCAATATTTATGCCTACGTTGTTATTGACCCACTTCAGGCCTATAAGAGACAGTTGTGTTCGTTCTCCAAAATTACTCACATTAACCCTTTGCCCTCCGAAAAATAATTAGATGCAAAATTATTCAACTAATACAAAGATTTGTTTATTGCTATGAAAAATAAATATACACAATTCTTTTAAGTCGAATTTCTGGTCAAAAAATTAATCTGCGTCACTTAATCATTATGTAGGCTTTTTTTAACAATTAAATTTGAAAAATAAATAAATAAAATGTCGAAATGATACACAGTCTTGAATGGTGAGTCAGATGCACCATCGAAGTACAAAAGGTTAATAATCTGGAGGAAAATTCTTTACATTGAAACTAAAATGTTTCAAGTTCAAAACGGAACTGCACCACAAATCCTCTCTGTGTAAGAGCAAGGTGATTCCGACTAGGGATTTAGCATCTTTCTGTAGCTCGGTTTGGAAATTAGAAAAGGAAGGCCGCCGTCTATTTACGATATTAACCGCGACAACTGATTCGGTTTCAAAAGTACGAAGTCAGTTCGAAGAAAATCATTCTGTTCTTTCGAAACAAAACGCTAATTTAATTCATTTAAAACCTTGATGAACTTGTACAAATTCGGTTGAATTATTTACCAAGTGCGAATATTCACGAACATATCCTCTTCTTGAATACTCTCTTTACGAGCATTGTGTCGCAAATTAAAAATACAGGAGAAGATCCTTAAATGAGGTGCTCCTAACTGTTTGGTGTAATAACTATGTCGTTTATAAGATACAGAAAATGAATAACGCCTTCTAAACTTTGCAGAAAATTTAACTTTTATTTATGGAGTGAAGCAAATGCTACTCAAAATGTTGCCTTAATCAAGAAATAGTGGGTGTTTTCTGTCCACTGTAATTCTTATCAAAATAATTCGTTTTAAATGCGGACAAGGGTTGTCAAAAGGAGATGAATTAATAGATAGTTTTCAGATGAAACGTTTGTTACTTCCTTTTCTTTTATTCTCTTTGTGCCTGCTTATCAAATATCCTACAGCTCTACGCGCACAAGTGTACGGATGCAAGAAGTGTGAAAACTGCTCATAGCATTTTAAACTTCGGTTGGATCAAAATATGTATGAAAAATGCAAATAAGTCATATATTCAAATTTTTTCTAATATGACTTGATAGTACTGTTCATCGCGGAGAATTCATCCATTTGCAAATTAGAAGGGTAAATAGAACAACGAATCTCATCGAAAAGTATTCTAAAAGAAATAATAGTGTTTAGAATTATTTATTTACGAACTACCTTATAAAAAATTAGAAAAAAATCTAAGATACTAAATTATTCATTTCTTTGAGAAAATGATTGGATATAACGTAATAGCAAATTATATTATTTTTTCTACTTACATGTTAAGTGATTAGTAAATATTAGATACATACTAATATTACGATAAGTATGAATTATTACAGCTCTGAGTGTCTTTTATCAGTATTCTAGATGTTTTCCCGATTTCACTGAAGCGTCTCTTTGAAAGGCCAACGCTGAATCCGGCTTGAGACGCCATCGTGAACATAAAACAGCTGTAAAAAATGTTACTATGCCGAATAGCTTGGGAAAAAAGCCGAGATAATGAAGGCTACTGACGCGAGTTATTTGGCAGAGAAAGTGGAAGCCAAAGTGTTAATGTTACAGTCTTCGCCCGAGCATTTGGAGGCTTATGATTGACTTCACTATGCTCCTTTGGGCCCAATAAACCTTCCAATCAAGGAGCCCATAAAAAATGATTTCATTGTTACAGAGATCTCTTGTTTTGGGTAACCAGACGTGCCCTGAATGCACAAGTTGCTGCTTCGCAAGGAATACTGATTTGTCCTGGGCAGCAATGCGAGACAGCTGCCAGGAGATGCCAAATGGATTGAAGGACAGCAGCCAATGAGCAAGCGGCTCTCTTGTATGACGGACGGAATCCGTTTTCGGATGTGACAGATAATTTGCTCGATTAGACTGAAGTAGATAAATGAAAGAGTAGGCTATTAGTATGCGTGTAATAAGCGCATCTTGCATTACAAAGTCAGCCAGAGCAACGTTACAATGAAGGACGACTTATTAACACTTGCCAAGCGGGGTAATTAGAATTATGAATCACTTCGAGTAGACGCTTTTCGATGAACCACCTCTAAAATGCTCGAGTCTCTTATTGATATTATTAGACATGATTTCATTATTCGTGTCACTTTCGCCGATGAAGATAACGGATTAATAATGCAAATGCAATTTATTCGCGCTGATGAGAAAATATTAATAGCATTCACATCGGTGAGAGTAAATTTGTTAAATAATTAAATTCTCTTATTTTTATAGCGAATTATTGTTTTAAATGACATTATCCAGACATATTTTGATTAGTGCATAGTAATAAATTATAGGAACGCTATTAAAATTAATGTATTCATTTGATTTAATGCATTCATTTGATATGATGATTATGATATTTAATATATAAAATTGTTTCTTTTAAATCGGCATTTAGTTTTTAAAATCAGAATATGCATTAATAACTTATGTCTAATGTTTATATGCGAACTTATAATTTTGTTTGGAAGTTTTCTTTCCTTTATTAGTTTAAGAACATTTAATTATTAAAAATTGAGGTTATAGTTGATTAAGTTGCTTGGTTCTAGTTAAATTAAAATGTTTCTTTACCATTGATCATTAATTATCTCCAAAAATAAACTTCAGTGCATTTTAAAATGATTTATTTGTTTATAAAATTTCATTTCATGTTCAATTTATTTTTTATTTCATTTTATATTTATGGTATTTCATATCCCTTTCACTTTAAAATTTAATTTAATTTATTTTATATTTAATGAAGTTTTTTTTATTTGAAAAAATTAACAGTTTTTGAAAGAAAATAACAAAAATGTGAAGACTCTCAATTTGCTAAAAACAGATCTCTCTCTATCTCTTCTTTCTTCATTGCTGGTCTGTAAATCAATAAATCAAAGAGGTTAAATGTTTTCATGTTAAAGTTTCGGCGATTATTTAACTTCAATATACAAATTAATTTATTTTAATTATTATTTTATATTATTCGAATATAGGTTATAATATTGCGTTGTGTTATTTTTATATAATTGCTATTTTTATAAGCAATAATATCTCAATGTGTTATTATAAAATTCACAGAAGTAAAAGTTTGCCTGGTTCTACATGAAAGTTTCTTTTTATTATATTTTTTATATTAATAAGACAATTTTATTTTGAAGTAAATGAAGGAAGGGCATATATAATTGAAAATAAATACTCTTTAAAATTTTATTTCGATGTAAGCATTTAGATCTTCGGTACTCATTGCATGAAATAGCTCTCTTTTTATTAATTTTAAGATCAAAATCCATATCTTTTTTCAATATTCGCATAATAATTTGAACCTTATTCTAATTTTTAATGAGTAGATTTATATACCTGCCAAAAAGATTAAATTAGTTTCTTAAAGAAATAGGACTCGAATATAGATGAATTGCTTTAAAAGCAATTTTAGTTAAAATTGGTTAAGGTTGTTTCTTCCGTGATCATAAGAATTGAAAAGCATGAATCAAGCAAATTAAAAATGGAAAACTATTGCATCTGCCTAGGAAATTTCAACAAATAGCACGATAGAAATGTATAAAAATCTGATGACGTAATACAGTATTTACCTTACCTGGGAAAGGTTAATGGAAGGAATCTAGGTACTATCTATGAGAAATGTATACAGAAAGTTTAAAAAAATGAATTGCCTAATGTATCTTAAATTTGTATGATGCTATTTCATTCAATTCAGTTAATATCCAATAAAATAGAGACTAATATCGCAGGTTTTAGAAATTTACTTTTATTTTTTAAATAACATTATAAATATATGAGTGTATTAGAATCTGTTTGAAAACTTAATACCTCCTTTAATTGCTCATTAGAATAAAAACATACATATGTATCACCTTGCGTTTCAGTAACTAACAATATAATTAACATATTTTGCTTGCTATTATTTTCAGAGTGCTCCAGAATCATATTTCGTATAAAATCTGATAAAATAAAAGGCCGGCATCCTGGCACAGAGGTAGCACATACTCCTCATGATCTGGGCGTCCCGGGCTCGAGTCTCCGTCAGGGAATGGTTGTTCTTCTGTTTTTATCTGTGAGGTTAGTAAATGTGCTCTCCTGTAAAAGAGGTTGTAAAAAGCGAATGTGATAAGCATATGTCATCTTCATATGAGCTGGAAGTCAGACTTCTGCTCTCGGGAACTCAGGGGTCCATATCCTCAGAAGCTACTATACCTCTCCATCCGTTTTAAAGCGAATGCATCATCATCAGCACAAATGAAATTGTTTTCCTTTAGATTGACTTTATTGCTAATCAATATCCAGGCTATATTTTATGTGATATACGATAAGAAAAGTTATAATGCGCCTATTAGTGCATCATATACCTTGAAAAACTTTTCAGCTTAGTATCTAAAAATATAGTTATTATTTTTTTTAAAAAAAATTGTAACGATTGTTTATACGTTTTCAAACCCCACTTTATTTTGTCTTTATTAGGACGTAAAATTCGAAAAATAGATTTAAACCTCATTTTTCCTTCATAATCTGTTTTTGAAAACAACAACAAAACAATATACGGATTTTCAAAAGAGGCTGTAGAAATCGCTCACATCAATTTACTCCAAAATGTGCATGTTATTGGTCAGCAATTAGCACATCTGGATTAATTTCATTTGCATCTGTACTTTCTGAGATTATTTTTATTGCATCAAAAGCACTGAAATTTTTTTTCTACTCACAAGGGTTTTTTTTGTTATGAATAATTTTTATATTTATACTAACTTTAATTATAATAGTTTAAAGTGCCATTATGTCGTTTAAATTTCATTTAAGTGATTAAAAGTTACATTTAAAAATTCTGATCTTACTCATAGCAGTTAATATGTGAAGGATATTATAAAATGTATATTAAAGTAATTTCTGTACATAGCTTATTTTCGCATTTCCTTATTATCTGAAATATACAGTTGAAGAAATCTTTAAATTAAATGTATATGTTGCATTGGTTATACAGGCTGATTTAAAAAAAATACCTTTGTTTATATATGCCTTCCTCCAGTTAACATATCGTTCGACAAGTTGGAAATTTTTTTGGAATGCATGAAATATACGTTATGAGCTCGAAAATTATATGAAAAACGATAGTCCCATTCTCACAATTACGATTAAAGTGACAAACTTCAGAATTTTCAAATGATAGCACCAAATTTTTTACATAGCGACATGATTCTCATAGAAGAAAAATTTTGTTGGAAAATGCATTGTAAAAATGAAAAATGGCTGCATTAACAGAGATGGAAAAAGCGGAAAATTGACAGTAGTGTTCATTAGATCGCGAATTGCTTTTATGTTGAAATCGTAGACCATACCGTATCATCTTCTCTGGACCTAACATATTGTATCTCTTTCGAAACTAGAAGATATAACAAATTCCTACTCTGGCGTGAGATACTGTAACAGCTGACGTCATAGCTCTACACCAAGAAAAAAGCGGCGAGGCGTCTGGCTTTCTTGACCTGTCATGTAAACAATCTACTAATGCCTCAAAAGCGATTTGTACGTATTGCTGAAACCCCTGGTTACAAGGCCCTTGTTCAGTACAAACTGTACGGAATTGGATGAGAAGTTTCGTAAAAACCGATTTCAGATGTGATCTTGTCCTGTTGAGACAGTTGTGGAAGCGAACATGTGGAATAGTGCGTTGTAAATGCATGGGTTATTGGTTGGTTTGGATATTTTTGGCGCAAGGGCCATTCTGGGCCATACTGCGCCGTACATGCAATAAAAGTGTAAATTTAGGGGAAGTTTAACGCGCGCTTGGTGCAATGAATTTTACAATCCATAAAATTCTGTGCTTTGTTTTTAATGTTTCCATATCCTTTTCATCAGGGGCTGCAAGCGGGTGATTAATAATTAGGTTGGATTTTTTTTTTCATTCTCCTCTGATCAATAAGATCACTTGTCTCATTCCAATTCACTTTAGATTTCTGGTTGTATATATATAATTTCTGTAATCGAAAGTATATGAATCGTCTGCTAGCTGGGTGTTATTTGAAAAGTGCCTCACAATCTGAGATTCTACATATTGTTGCACACATTCTTAAAGTCATACTTGCTAGAATCTTATACACCATCTAGAGTATTCAGTGTGCTATTGTTTTATGAATGCAGACGCATCAAAAATTTCCGAAACATAAAAATTCTACCTATATCACTTCTTCTCTGTCTTTTATTGGTTACTGTTGCTTTTGTATCCGTTTCTACTAAACAGCGACGCTTAAAATATCGTTCTAATTCCAGGTAACTTTTTTTTTCTGAGAAAATAGCATTTCCATAAACAAAAGCGGGTGTTTTCTTTCGAAATTTAATCTCTGTAACATAGCTAGAATACTAGGTTCATACCATATAAAAGCTGCATTCAAAATCTTAATTCGTTTCCATCAGTCATATATCGGAAAAGTTAATTAACATGGTACACTGCAAGATGAAATGTTTCAGTTTTATTGGCAAGTCCCAAAGCTTTTTTTTTCCTATCACATACTGTTGAATTGCACAAGTATCATGCGTTTAATATCAAGCATCATGCATGCAACCGTAAAAATAAACTCTCTAAACTGTGAGAAACGCGGGATGCAATAGAAAATGAAAAGATTGCTAACCCGCGGAAATCGCGGGTTAAGCAAATGAAGTGTTAAAGGGATCACGAATAAAATTTTGCGCAGTTTAATTTGAATTGTCATAATTATTTTTCCATTTTAAAGATAAACAAAAACTACTAGTTATTAAATTCATATTTCTACATCATGATTAGATAACATCTTAATCATTATGCCTCTTCAAAAACGTTAATGCAATGTGAAAATGTGGATGTTTAACCCATGGTAACAAAGTTAAAACTACACCCTCATTTACAACATGTGGCATTTTTGAAATTATAGTAACTAGGCACGATATTCCTTAGAACCTGGTTTTCTTTAAATTATTCTTCGGTTATTTCGAAATGGATGTCAAAATTTTGAAAAGGGATAAAAAACGGGAGATCCCCTGAGCCTACACTCCCTTTGCAAAATCCCACACCGCATAGTTTAGTTTAGTTATATAAACGTCCCATTGTAAAGCAACACTTGGGCTATTTTGGGACTGATCTCGTAATTTGGAACCATTGTCAGATGATGAGGAGGACACTTGAGCTGCCCCCTCCTCTCCACCCATAGCAGCGGGAGGACGTTTGGCTGTGATGGATTTAACGTACAAAAGATCCCCTTACATGCTTGTTCATGAGCCGAGACCTTACCACCATGCCACCGCGGTCTCCACATCGCAAAAGTTGTAAGACGCTTACACCACAATTGATTTAACTAGCGTCAAGCCCACATACATGGCGGAATTTTGACTTAATAGACTCTCCAACCTTCAAGATTCCATTTCTGAAGTCTTCTAAAAATGCAATAAAAGTATGTTTTCTTTTACATTTGAAACTATTCCTAGATTTTCTCGTAATACGTGTCTAATATTAAACTTTATGTGTATAATGTGTCTAATTTTAAACTTTATATTTCAGACAGTTTTCTAATTGGATATTTATTTTATTGAATAGGGTTTTCTAATTTTTTCTACCCAAGGTCTTCCCTAAATGTAAACCCTTAAACCAAAAACCAGGGATTATTATTGAAAAATGTCTCTTGAGAATTTTAGAATTCTTTGCTATTATTCGTATTAAATTACCAAGCATAACGACTTTTAATGATGAGGCTATGCAGTCTACTAGAAGAAGAAAATAGATTAATTTTTATCCTATAAAAGTTGTAAAATAAAATACACGTGTAAAAATGTATATACATGTTGGATTCCATTGAGAAGGGGGGGAAATCTTTCATTTAAAATTAACTTTTTGAATGTTTCTTTTTTTGAATTTACAAAAAAACCAATTTTGAGTTATTCATGGTTAAAAAATTTCTTTATTTAATAACAGGACAACATAATTTCAGTTTTAAACATTCACAAATTTTTATCCGAAAAAAGTTAGAAAATAGTACTGCAACTAAATGTATTTCTTAGAATAATTTCCAACTTCTTTTTAAAAAAGTTGAAACCTGAAATACGAATTCAGTCGTAGTTAGAATGCTTCTTCGCTTGAAAGATCAACAAATCCTTTAACTCGAATTATGAAAAGCAGAGCAATTATACATCGAGTAAATTTATCTTTAAAATGTCAACGTTACATTATCAATTAAATTCAATAATTGAATATAATGTTTATATGAATTGAATAGTCTTTATTAACTATTTTTTATTATCTTAGTTTTAAAATCAATTTAACTACGACAGATTTAATTATTCTCAACTTCAGAGGAAATTACCTTCATATTTTAAAATGTTTTAATGAAACAAAAATTAAGCAAGGCAATATGTCTAGACAACAGTATTTTAATTAGTTTTCTTAATATTAAGACACAAAAAAAGCCCGCGGAAAACCTTGTTTATTTTTTCGTGATAATGTCATGAATAATTTTTTAAATTAATGAAGTATTTTTTGTTGATTTTCCGCGTTAATATCTTAGCTCTTTATTTTAAAAATATGCTACTGTTTTTAAATTACCTGAATATAAAAATGTTTACGCATACAATGGTTTATTCGAATCAAAATTCACGAATAATTATTAATTTTGATTAGAATTCGAAACTGTTGAGAAATTTTTAACAAATTTTCATTCATGTTAAAAAAATAGGTATGGTCTGAATTTCAGCTGTTATATTAATGTTTAAAAATGAAATATTTTTCTAACTACTTTTTCCATACCATCATCAATTAATATTATTATAGTAAAACTATTTCTATTTCTCCTAAAATGTATGATGAATTTGTGAAAGAGTATTTTAAAAGGAATAAAAACTTTGTTGTTACTCATAGTTAAAACGTTTTAACAACTAATTTAGAAATTAGTTTAGTTACATTATGTTTCCGTTTTTAAATTCACTGAGAAATGGACCTCTCTACTTCGAAAATTGTCTGTACTTTCAGTCGGCGTCCCTCATTTAAAACTTTCACGTCACCTGAACAAATTTATCGTTCCCCAATAGAACTGGATTTCGAGCGACCGACCGACTTCCCAGTCCTGAAGCTAAAGCAGTGTCCCGAATTTTCGCAAAAATAATTTTTAAAAATGTATCATTTTTATTTATCGACATACTTTATAAAGAAAAAAAGAATCGTAATTTTTCAAATTTACAAAAAAAAAATTACTTTTGTTTTTTCTAGCTGTATAGAATAGCTAAACAAAACAATTTTTTAAGCTTTTGTATTAATTTTTACGACAATTTTGTTCTTATTAAGCAGTGTTTGAGCATAATCTTTACTATAGTTTTCTTTTCTACTCTGGATTAAGCGAGTAGCTTTTTCGAAATGTTGAATAGTTTTAATGAATAATAATAGCATTTATGCATAAAATATAGTTTAAATAGCTTCAATGTATTTACATGATCTGGCGAAGTCTTAACTAGAGTTTTAAATTCTTATAGATATTACATCACACAATTCATATAGACTAATTAATCTTTTGAATTATAAATAATAGTAATATTTCTATACGTGATATGAAATCCTTACCAAGGGTTTTTCAACTCCTTGAAGCGAATTTTCTTTATTTAACGAGATTTTCACATTCTTCTACTCCCAGACTAAATAAAGAAATTCAAATCTGCTTACCATCAATCGTTACATTAGTAAAGAAACTGAATCACAGCATGATGTATTCAAACCATTCAATATAGTACTACATACTTTGGGAGCAATTCAAAAGAGATCACTTCTCTTTGTCTTCGGCTTAAGAATTTCGATTTTGTATGAGATTTGAAATATTATTTTTCCTTACTGTTATTGTTAGCTTTCACCCTCTCTTATTGTTTATCCTTTATTTATTTTTCTAATATGCTTCTCTATACTGGCTTGATAAGAAGTTAAGTGCAAATATTTTCTTTTACAAAAACATGTTGACAAAATAAATTTAAAAACCTTGAGGGGTAAGTTATTTTAATAATGAATTTGCAATTTTATATTCTTAAATATGCATATATTGTATGCATTCTTAAGAATCACGAAGATAAATATGCATTTTTGCCTTTTTAAGAATTAATAACTTGAATTTCATATGAATATATTCAGTTTGATAAAATAAATTGTGTAGATTAATGGCAAATAACAAGACATGAACAAATCGAATTTATAATTTCATTTGTATATCTTCAAAAGCTTCTTTATTCAAAATTCATTTCAGTTATCAGGCTATTTACAAGTTGAGTTGTTAACACTTTATCATAAATAATGATTCTAATAAGATTGATTGATTGTAATTATTACTTCTAGCAAAACAATTTACAATATGTATTGAAGCAATTGAGCATCCAAGCAATTGAGAATCACTAAAAAATATGCTCATTATTTGAGGCTTTCCCACCTGGGGGAACACCTCGGAAAGAGGATGAGATGCTTCCGACATGGTGGTTGAAACTCGCCATTCTGGAAGGTACTCTAATCGGTGTGGGTTTGGTTCCTCCCATCGAAGACGAGATGTACTTTCTATTGGTAGGGTTGTACTGTGGCCGGTGATGGCCCTTAGAACTCAACCACAATTCCCGCCATTGTTGCTGTTGTGGCAGTATGGTCATTAAATTTTATGGTTTATTCCTTGTGCCTTCGAGTGGGTCGAAGAGTCTGGTATGATTTTATTTGAGGATTCAGAATAGTGAATAATCGGTTTTATTTAAAGAACGCTATAATTTACTGAAAGAAATTTATAAGCAACATAAATCCTATGAAAAGTCTGAGTTAGCATCATTTGATTGACTTTGAAGTGAGTGAGAATTTTGTACCTACGACATATAATTGTGTTTATTTTTTATTAACTTTATTCATCAGTTCATTATTCTGTTATGAATCCTGTCATTGACCTTATTCAGTTTTGCATTTATTATATATTCTAAAATGGAAAAATTTAAAATTTAAAATTTAAAATTTTATTATTGAAACAGAATTTCATCTCTGCACTTTTTTTTCATTAAAGATCTCACAAATCATTTCTTCATCTATAATAGGCTCCCGTTTATTCCACATGAAATTTCTCTTGAAATGTAATCGGAGTAGAATCTGTTACATACTTCAATTTTGCACCTCAACATAGAAATTATTTTAAAAAGAAAAAAAAATTATCTTATTTAAAAGTAAAGGTGAAAGACATGTTATGTTTCCCTTTCCCTTTAATTATTTTTAAAGAGGCAGATAATCCTTTTATGAAAATCATATTTCCCGAAATAATGCAAAAAATCATGCTATTCTGAAAGCTCTGGCTAATGCTGTTAAAAATTTGGCGAAAATACATAAAATCTGGAATATCGATTTTTTTTTTTTTTTTTACGTTTTGCACTGTCGATCGGATCTAAAATTATTTTCAGTTCCTTCTCAAAAAATTTTAATACTAAATTTATTAATTTTTTTAATTAAAAATATGAAATATACTTCCACATTTTTGGAAATACATAACTTTAGTCTTTCTTATTGAGGATTTTGATTTAAGTTAAGAATTATTGTCAAAAAAACTTTATATTTTGAAATATATTTTAACAATGAACAATCTAATTTAACTTTAAGAATTGAAATTTTCAATTATTTATAACCCATCCATTATTTACTCAAAATTATAAAATGTTATATGTATTTTCATAACTCTAAATGGATGTTGCTTTTTGAAATAATTGAGTTTGAATAAATCTTAATATGTAGGTGACACGAGAAAATGTTTCCTTCAATTATAAATAACATATAAAAGTCTATAGTAACTGACGATGCTTCGTTTCGTAATAGGGAGCAATGTTGGATACTTTTAAGTATAGCTCTGCATCAGTTTTAAACCATATGAATCAAGGATTGCCTATTGGTCAATACGTTAGCATGATTGTAAATTAAAATGAACAGCTGCTTAGATAACTCAAAAGAGCAGCAGCGATGTAGACAAATTAAATGCAGCATACAATCTGAAAATTCAGTTTTAAAAAATCCAGTTTTGGTTTCATCAAGGGATAAAGAAATAACCAAAATACATATTCTGTTCTCTTTGTCATACTGCAAAGCACAAAATGATCATGTGAGAGATTCTGAATATAGAAATCTCTGCACTCGTGACGGTCGTGGTTATTGGACAACTTCTGATGTGAGTTTCAATTGTGAGAATGTTTGCCTAATAAGTCAACACGAAGAGTCTCATCTTTCATAGAGACCTCACAAAGTTAGCTAATTTCTGAAAACCATCAGAAATTATTTCTTGCAAAGACTGAATGACACCCTAAACATTTTACATGCAAGATATATTACAGAAATGCCATATATTTAAAATTTAAAAGGTATTAATTAATGGAAAATGATGATTTTTTAAACAACTATAAGGAGTTCTTATTTACTTTTGGAGAGCAACGAAAAATTCAGTAATATGAATCTAAATAGTCATGGAGAAAAACATAAATATATGTTTTCAAAAAGTAATATTATTGAGTTTGTCGTATAAAACAACAGTTTTGCATTCGGTTGCAAAAAAGAATTTTGTTTTCAAAAATTATTCTATGTTATGCATTTAAAATGCTTCATTCTGAATTTTTTTTATCCAAGAGGTTTTGCTGATTAATAGTATAAGCTGACGAATTATCATTTTCTTCCATACGTATTAATAGTGTTTAATAAGGGTATTTATATTGCATTTTATCTAAATTAATACTGCTTTCACCCAACTTATCTTACAACATTATTTTATTAATATTGATATTGTACTCAGTTAAAAAAAAGTAAAAACGATGTTATTAGTGACATAATTTATCGTTTCTCCTTTGCAATTTTTTTCAATAACTTTTAAAGATATTAATATACAGACACTGATTCCCACTTTTCACATAGATAGATAAAATAAGCAGGTGCCAGCAATACTATAAACAAAATGTTACGGATTAACTTTGTTTTGTCATTCGTCCATTTTAAATCGAACCCCATTCGCTTAGAAAGGAATTGTTATTTGAAGCCAATTAACTTTTCCATCTTTTACTGTCAGTAAACTGCAATTAAATATAATTTCCATACCATAATATAGCTTTTCCCTGGCGATTTCCAAGTCACGAAATTGCACGGTGAAAACTGAATGACCAGTCGCGAAACATTTAAGCTCTATGGTCGACGCCTCATTACGAGCGACTCATGCGCCTACCGTTTCCGGAGTCACGAAACTTGAAATGGATGTTTGAAAATTAACACATTGAAGTTACGGCAGTAAATGTGCTACCGTATTCACATTTAGATATTTTTTAACTTCATCGATAGATTTTACAGTCATCTGGGAAAGCATAATTCATTTTTGCATAAATATATCCTATGTAACTTTGTGTATTTTAGACAATTATCTCTTTCAGTGGAGTATAAATCAATGCTAAAAATTATTTGATTCCCGATTATAGTTTTTAAGTGCAATGGATTTTACTTTAGAACTTGGATAATTTGGATAATTAGTTAAATAATTTTTTTGAAAGTACAGGAAGTTCACTACACAAATGTGATCCTAAATTTATACACAATTTTTTTTTGTCTCGTGCCAGACTGAAGGCGGTCACTAGGATAACAAGGGAAGTTGTCATACTTTGAAAAAATGTTTTGATCCTTCAGTGTGTATGCTCTAGTTTCTATTCAAAATTGTGCTAATCTTTCGCCTTTTATTAAAGAAATCGTTCAGTGAATGCGCAACGCGTGGTTATTATTTTTCGTACCTCCAATTTCAATTCTAAAATATCCATCATGCCTTTATATTAATTTTTTATGCAAAAGGATTGGTCCTCCGAATAAATTTCTTGTAATAAAATGAGATTGAAAACGGTTTCTAAACAATAAGATTATTGAAGTTTACTGAAGATAGAACTAAAATTTCCTCCTTTCTTAATACAATAGGATTTTATAAATTTTCATTTTTGGCATTGATTTCAAAATTCTAAAATTCTGAAGTTAAGAGGAAATTGTTCTGACAATTTTTTTTCTTTTTTTTTTGGGGGGGGGTGAACATTTACTGGTATATTTATGTTTATAGGAAACCTTTACTATATTTCTTATTTTTACATTAAAGCCCTGCACAAACTTCTCGATATTCCCTTTGTACCAAAACTTTAAAGCCACTTGGGGGAGGGTCTCCGAAAGAGAGTAGAAATATTTCAAAGATTATTCTTAAAAGGCTTGATTCATGTTGACAAATAAAGATACACACATTTTTTAAATAGAAAAATCGGTATCTACTCATAGATACCTAAATTCAGTAAAGATCAGCTCTGCTTCCGGTTAGACTTTCTTAGTCATATGATCTCGGTTCGAAATTACGAGATCAGTTCTAAAACATTTCCCGTGTGTCTCCAAAAATAAATGTTAATCCAAATAAATTTTAATTCCAAGTTCTCAGTATTTACATAAATTAAATTTAAAAAATTATTAACGGGTAAATACTGCAAAAATAAAGCATTTAGTACTTTTATCTTTCCAGTGATAAACTTTGAACGAAAAATACATTTATTAAAAAAATGCAAATCAAATTTTAAAAGCAAACAGAAAAAATTATAGACTTGTTAACTAGTTAACACACATATGTAAATTAATCGATTTAAGGAAAAGAATTCTATCTCGAATTTGTATTGTTAAAAAAAAGAATGACAGCTAATATAACATAAAATTAAACTGAATGACAGGAATGTTGTGGAATAACAATAAAGTGTAATTTCAAACACTGTACATGAATATTAAATACAAAATTTCAGGATTTTTCTCTCTTCGACTTTTCCATATAGTCTTACAATATGGCAAGTTTTGCTTTACACTTTGTCGTATGGTAAAAAAAAGACTCACATCTCCTCTTCCCTAAGTCGAATTGTGTCCCAAATAAATTTTGTTGGGTTGCTTTTACTACACACACACACACACACACGATTTTTCCTAAAATCAGGCCCAATTGTAAACAGTTGTCTTCACTTCTCACCTTCTTCATTCATTTATAAATAAGTGATTTCTCTTTCGACTTAATTTTATTTGTTAGATTATCGTATTATTTAGAAATGACGAGAAATGACACGACGCGACAAATTTCCCTGACATATTTTCTCTAAAAAGGAAATAGTTGTTTAATAATACCTATGGATTACTGAGCAAGGCTTAGAAAATGAAAATTTTAAATTTTTTCTATTCCCAAGATATATGTAACATGATACAATGTGCAAACAAGCTCATGCCCAACAGCGATGTGGGGGGAGCCCTCCCACATTATTCTTCTGTCGGCCACTCTACGTGAAAAAAGGCAATTTTAAAACCAGAAACGTTTATTAAAAGATATTAAGCTTACAATATTCATAGGAGATTGACTAAATATGTATAATTGTGAAAACTTTGAAATTTCTTATCATAGTACTCTTTTTTTCCTTTAATGATTAGATTCCCCATAGCAAAATTATTCAAAAAAATATATACCATGATTACATCTGATAATATTATAACATTTTTTGTCGGTCTTGTTTCCATTTGCCTTTTTTGCGTAAGATTTGCATATTCTCTGGATATACAAATCTTACACAAAATCTGGTAATATAACATTCTTTTATTCATTTTTGTTTCTCCTTTAAAATGTCTGTAAGGTTACAATCCATAAGTTAAAATCGATTGCTGATTCAAAAATAGAGTACAACAAGAAATTTGATTCTTTTTCCACAAAGAAATATTCAATATCACAGATATCTTTAAATTGGACCATTGATTTTCTGAGCCTGAATCGCCATTACGATAAGAGAATCATGATGGAAAGTTTTGTTGTATGAGGACAAAAAAATAAAAAAAACGTATCGTTTAATGTTTAAAAGAAATATTAATTTTAAGTTTAAAAATAATAGCTTACCGATAGAAAAGGAGAAAAAATATTAACTCATTTTTATTCATTTTGTCTTTATTCTTGCATTTTTTTATCAGTATATGCTATTGCTTTCCACGCACAAACATGCATGAAATGATGCGCTACATTATTTTAAGAGCATATAAAAAAGCAGAGCAATTATTCATTAATAAATGCAAATCAGTTTTCCATAGAAATACTCTTTGATTATTAAAGATTTCATTACGTGAAGACACGTAAACAGCATATATATTTTTCATTGATATTATATATCTTTAAATACTACTTGATATTAATGTATTAATATATTTAATTGCTTTTACTGTTGCATTTTCTTAGGCCCTAATTCCTCACATAATTTTGATGCTTTTGATCTGAATAAAAATTTGAAAACAGTTATAATTATGCGAACAGTTTAAATCTATACAATTTTAGAAATTATTATATGTTTAATTGTGAAAGTAATTATTCCATAAATTAGTCTTTAAAAATATTCAATTTAATAATCTCAAATTTATATTAGAGCTTTTCTTAACAAAAGCAACAAATAGAATTGAATGAAATTAGTATTTATTATAGATCTAAATATGATTTATCCGAAACAATAAAATTAGGCCTAAAAGTCTGATAATAGGTGTAAGTTTAAATTTTAATTCTTTTTCCTATGTTTGACCTTAAAAAAATTATTTAATTAAACAAAATTAATTGACAAATCACGACTGTTTATTCAATTAAGATCAAATAAAGAATTACCTCAAATATTTTATTAAAATTTCACTTATAGCATTTTGTCTTTTTTTTTGTAAGTATCAAATCTTTAAAAAAGTACTAACAAAAATGAATTTCTATTCAAATTTTGTGTAATTTTTTTGTTATAAAATATTTCTGTGCATCAAGATAAATTGTTACAAAACCTTATTCTCCAAGTTTATTCCTTTCGACATCCCAGAAAATTGAAATATATTCTTTTAAAAATTTATTTGACCGTTTTCTGCCCTTTTTTTTAAATATTAAGTAAAAAATGTCTAATTTTATGCTAACAAAATTGGTAGTAAATTAAAATATTAACCAATATTTCGTGAATCATTAAAATTATTTAAAATTCTTCGATTTTACGTGAGTAAGTAATAAATGATGGATGCATTTGGAATCCAAAAAATTAATATTTGTGCGTTATCAAATAGTGTTTAGATGCATGTACTTGTTTCATTTTACTTATGTTTATATATAATATTATGCACAAAAATAAATATCAATAAATTTAAAAGAAAATTGATTTTTTCACTTAATTAATATGCAGTCCGTTATGCAGTAACTATTAAGTGAAATAATTAGATCAGTATGCTTGTAAAATTGAATAGTTACAAGCGCTCTAAGCCTACGAGCAAAAATTCTAGCTTACCACAAGGAATAAAATATTATGTCAATTTGAATCATTTTTAAAAAACGGGACTTCAAAATTTTTCCACTGCCGAAATTTTGTATATAAGTGTTTACATTACAACAACATGGAAAATGATGTTTGATTCGAGAGCTTTACGATTAGTAGCATTTGAAAGCCAAATAAAATATTTTCAACATTTTAAAACTTGTGAATACTCTCCTAAAAGCATCGTTTTGGAAGTAATAGAGAAAACTTAATGTAACCAAAAACATTCGTAGATATGAGATGACACTCGTATACGTGCTCCATAAAATGAAAATGTGCTTCGATTTATACCCACTTTTAAGTGCAATGTCCCATAAAAATTTCAATTTGTGATTCTAATTTCGAATTTTTTTGCATATTACTAATGATTTCTTAGTTATAAATATATCTGCTATATGTGTAGAATGCGTTTTATCTCCATAGCAAAAATAATTCAAATCAAGAATAACAATTTTCTTTTAATATTAGAAAGTTAGGATTTCGCTGCTTATAATGTTGAAACGAATAGGCATACACTAATGAAATTTGGTTTTCGGGAAGAATTTCCGACGTAGTTTTGAAATGTTATGAGAAACAATAGGTAAGGTACTGAAAAAGGAAATTTTGAAGTTTGATCTTATTAAGTTTCGTTGAAGGTGTGTTCATAGATAGTCCCTTATAAAATTTTTAATTAATTTCTTGAGAAAAAATTAATTCCTTTCCAAAAGTCCCTTTGTGATGGTTGTACAATGAACAATTCCAGAATAAAGAGGGTTCCTTTTTTAAATTTAATTATTCCATATTGATTAAGCATTTCATCTTAGTCTATGCTAACAATTTTCCAACAATACTCTAACAGCATTGTAGTAAATTAGTTTCTCTGACATTTATTTTCAATTTGTCCTGGTAAAAATGTTCATCATGGTCGTAATTAACCGAGCTACGATTCTGTAGTGATAAATCTAGATGCAATCATCGAAAGAGATACATATTTGGAGACACAGTGAAACTAAATTTTCTTTAAGTAGACAACGTTAGAATTTTTTATTACCATTGTTAATTACATTTAAAAAAAATGGTTCTTTTACACTCGTCAAATCTCGAAAAACGTTTCAGATTTCTTTCTTATTTTGTTGGAGCATAAAATCAAGCAGTGCATTCTTAGAAATGTTATGGATGCTAAAGGAAGATTAGTTTGTCTTATTCTTGGATACTTCTATGTATCCAGTAAAATTATTTAACTCTCTTTGGAATGTATTATCGTCATTATATTCGACATATGTAGACTTCATAAAAATAATTATTTTTCGTGTTCTCGATCAATGTAAAATTCATATGGAGTTTCCGATAAAGGAGATGCTTGAAAGTGGGACTTGGTTGCAATGTAGAGGGTATATTCGGAAACTGTTTGTTTATTCCCTCCTCCCCCTTATAATTTCTCTAAACAGAAGAAATATCATACAGGAGTGATAATAATAACGCGATTACTTCTCTCTAAATCAAAAGAATGATGAATGACATTGTCATTTTCTTTCGGTCGTACAATCCCATTTTCCTGGGCATTCATTACTGCTTGTAGTGCTCAGGACTTCTCCAATTCTTCAATTCTACATCCAAAGTAAAGGTGATTTTATTTGAAGTCGAAGGCTCATTTTAGTCGTCAAATGCCACGTCACCTCATATAGAGAAGACGAGATATCAAAGAGAATGAAGACGAGGCATAAGAAATATAATGTTTTTGACCAAAACGTAAGCCGCTATTCACACACAAAACGTTCAACTAACAGCTATCGCATTATTTTTATTTTTAAACTACAGTAGAAAAAAATTTCGACAATCAGAGTAGTATCGTCCCGCAAATTAGGTTTTCATTTATAGCTGTTATAAAATATTTCTTTTAAATTAATATTTTAACAGTATACTTCTAAATTTTATTTTTCAGATATCTAATCTATATTCTGTTTGTTTGTTCGTAATGTCAATTGTCATAGACAATCTCGCTGACGGCCATCAACGATTTTAAGCCGAGGGTGCATCTCTTATTTTAAGTAGAGCCAACTAGGATCAAGCGTATATTTTAGCAACTTATCCATCACATTCACTTTCACAGTCTCTTTTTACAGGGGGGGGGAACGTTCATATATCTCACATATAGAACAGGAGAAGGACAACCATGTCCGAACCAGGACTTCCAGGGGACACACATGACAGGGAAGAAGCGCTACTCCCACTCCAGGACGCCGACATATGTAATTCTAACCGCCTTTGGCTGAAGTCTGGTTTTTCAGGAATATTGTTTACGTTTCATTTCAAATAAATGCATAACTTGCATCTCATTCATGACTTAATGTTCTCGATTTCCTCGTGAACGTATTTTTAAGCATCAAATTTTGATATTGACGTCGTTTTATTTTAATAAACTTAACTTGCTATGCGTATTAGCTTATTACATTCATGGGCCTTCCTAAAACAGTCAGATCCTGTGACATCCTAGCACATTTAAAAAGGTAGCCACCAGCTTAATCTTTCTTCTAATTGAGATCTTCTATTCCACTTTACTACATCTTTATTTCCTTCTGCACACGGTGTAGATAATAAATGGATTTTTCCCCTCAATTTTCAATAAAGAAAGAAAATCAAAAGATTAATTTATTTCAGAAAGATGTTTTATTTCATTGCAACGATGAAAACATTGGTAAAAATAATGAAAAAAAAAGACTTTCAAAGCTACATAAGATCCAAGAAAAAAATTGCACAGCTCAACTGGCGTCTTTCATAAAAAACAGTTTTAAAATTTTAAAATGGTATAAAATACTTTTATAAATAACATTTCGGGAATCATGATGAGAAAACGATAAACTCACACTTAATTTTTAATTCCCATTACAGCCTAGCATTCCGTATGTATCACAATTCGTTTAAGGGTAAATGATTCTTCTGTATTTATCACAATTCTACATTTCCATTGATGGATGCAGACATTTCGGAGAATAAAATATTCTATTTAGATAGCGACCCAATGTCGTTCAGAATATATAAAATGATACCCACAATTTGTATATCGTTTTCAAAATAGAATTTCAAACATCTGAAAGCAGTTGTGACATTTTTCCACACATGAATTCGGAGCAAACTATATAGTTCCCTGTCCTCTCCCAGTCATCAGTATCACCCCAAATATAAATGACACCCGGGCCAGGCTATAACCCTGTTTATCATGTTTTTCTTTAAAAAATAGCACTGCATGAATCTTTTGCGTTCATCGCACCGTCTAAGACTAGTGCTCAGAGCATTTGTATCTCTCCTAACAGTTCAATTCCATCATTACGCCAATGCAGAATGATCTACTTTTATACGAATTTCTGTTTTTAATTTGAATAAGAAAAAAATCGATTAAAAATTCGAAATTTCTGCTAAATTATCTTTTGATGACTTATCATCTAATCTAATACTATAAAAGAATGCATTAATTCTACAACTTACACTGGTGAAAATTTTTTTTTCCTGTTCTTAAAACATTAATCGTAAACTGTCCGAAAATATATAAGAAAAAGTTTTTTCCCCATATTTATCATAGCCCTCTCCCCATTAAAAAGATTTCATTTCTTACTGATGAAGGGAAATCCTTTATTGAAGCGAATTCCTGCGTAACAACTTTTTCCCGAAATCTTTTCGAAAATTTTCTCTTTAAAAGAATATTGTAAGTTGCCATCCCAGAAGGAAATAAAGAAAAAAGTCGTATGAATTCCATCCTTTGATTAACCAATAACGACGCACGATCTGCTCTTTCCCATTACGTCAATAAACTGAATGAAATGTGTAACAAAGTTTAACTTCAAAAATGGGTAATCAAAAGATATTTGAATGCCAAGATTAAAATAAAATAGAAAAAACTGAAACAGTTCAAGTATACTTTGGAATGTGACCAATTTCTCTTATGAGATTGAAAGTTTATTCGATTCCTACAATTACTTCACACTCTCCCTATATATATCTTGTTCAAATTTTCAATCGTTAATAAAATGCTTTTTTTGATCCATTCAAGTTCAAATACATTTTTTAAAAACTTTTAGTTGATGACACTTGATAATACAGTTTTTTCAAATATTAATGCATTAATTAAACTTAATTAATTTTTAATGCTTTAAATAGAGTTTTAGCAGTTTTTAATGAAAATTTAAATCAACAGGTAGTAGTTCAATCGGTAAAATGCAAGGGTTTCAAAAAATTTCACGTGAAATTGAAGAATGCGAGTTCAATTCTAGAAAAAATTAATAATTTTTTTTAGGAATTATTTATCTTAGTTGTAATTAATTAATAAAAAGTAACTAGAAAGAATTTTTTTTTTTGTTGATCTAAGTAAGAATTGAATTATTTTTTTATATTACTTGTTTAAAGTAAAAGCTTAAAGGCTGGATTATTATTTACTTTTCATGCCATAAGAATCAGATTCAATGATGTATCACTAATAAATGGATGGATATAAGAAGACCGTAAACAGCACTGCGCACGCATATGCATATAAGCAAGGACAAATTAAAGTTTGCATCATACTTTTCAGGACAGTATAAAAAATATTGTATGATATAATGTCCTTTTGAAATTTCCCAATGTCAAATATTTAAAGCAAAGCCTCATAACAGCGTGAAATCAATTTATCATTATACCTGTCAAACTTTTGGTGAACAGTAATTATTTAATAAGAAGAAACTGAAATAAAATATTTCTTTGCTTCCTAAGTAGAAATTAACTTAATTTTTTTATATTAATTGTTTTTAATTTTAAAAGACAGACCACATTGATTTGCTTGAACATGAAAGAAAAAATCAATCAAGGCTCCAGATGTAATGTATTCAAATACCTGTTATTTGGCAAAATCTCAGTGTAGTTAAAATATAACGCCAGGCACTATGAATCAAATCTATATGGCGATTAGATTGTAGAATAATAAATTTATGAACAAATGAGCTCTAAAGATTCGTTATTTGACCAGTAATTAAATTTAAAATTACATATACAAAAAAATTTATATCAATCTTAGGCATCAAAAGTCAATAATTAATGATTTTTATCAGTTTTATTTTATTCTTTTATTTATGCCTTATCTTGCACCCTTTTCAATGTTAGTTTTCTTATAATCTCTAAAAATTACTTTAATTTATTATATATAAGTACAGTTATCTATGTAATTAATATATCAAATAAAAACTCAGGTTACATATTTGTTTAATGAAAAATTTGAAATTCTATCTAATATTCAGCGAACTCAAGATATTATTAAAATAAAGGATAACAAAGGAATTTCTGCACTTTTTTCACATAACGGTTTCAAAAATGTGTTATTGTTAAGGTTAAACCATTATTAAAAAAAGAAATATTTCATAAATATGTTCAATAACTCAATTTATATTTACAAAAGAATCGAAAGAGCTACATAAAATATAAAAACGAGAAAGAATCATTTTCAAAAATGAGAGATACAACAAAAACGTTTTCAAGATATCTCATTTAATCTTTATGTTTTCTTTCATAAAAAATAACGACCATTACAAGTAAGCACTTGACCAATTACCTACAATAACGATATAAAATAAAATTAATTATCTCTATTTTCTCTTGAAATTGCGCCATTTTCACTTTCAAATTTTACGATTACTAGCTTCGTATTCCGACCTATCTAAATTTGAGAACTATTAAAACCCAAAACAATTTGAATAGCTTTATTATGTTTGAATTTTGATTAAAGAGTTTTACTATGCAAATGGTTTAAGGACTTTTTTTTAACAGAAAAAAAATCTAACTTAATGTATGACTTCGATCCTGAAGTAAATCGTGTTTTAATGATCAAATAGACCTATAAGACATTTTTAGGATTATAAAATTGATATAAAACCTTAGTTTTATTTGTACAGTTTTTCTTTTAAATTCATTTTAACAGTTCAGCATATTTACAAAAGAAAAAAAAAATCGTACCAGATACAATAACGAAGGTAACGCCCAGTTAAAATATCAATACGAATGTAAGAGACTGCAATACTTCAGTTACTAATCAAGTAATACTTTCTGAATTCCTTTTCATAGAAAAAAGACAATTTTATCTTTTTAACATTATATACTTTCTAATTCCCCTTTTTTATGACTGTATTCCAACATTTCTTTAGAATTAAAAAAATATATATGCATATCATATTTCAGATAAAGAAGACTTAAATTTATCACAGGTAGCTGAAAATTAATATTTCCGTCATCCTGCTTCCAAGATAATGACTCCAGTATATAACTCAAAAAGATCTAAATTATTAAAATTTTATTTCTGATATATATATATATATATATATATATATATATATATATATATATGAATATTTTGATGCATATTCATGAAGTTACGATGAACGATTTACAAAAATTCACTGTTCACAGAAATACTACACAGTACATTAGTGCATTTTGAATATTAAATTTAAATAACATGTTTAATTTAAAACTCGAATGCTTATTATTATGAAAAATTTATTACTCAAAATAAGAATGTTTTTGCAACGAAAATATTTTCTTCAGTATTTTAGATGTTTTTAAGTAATTCATCTTAAGTTAACATTCACACTTGAAATTAATTTTGTATATTTATTTATATAGACTTGCACAGTTGCGATTGAAAAAATAAAAAGTCATCTAATATATGGTTAAATTTTTGTAGCAAGTCACATTCTTCACTTATTTTAAATATACCTAATATACTTTAATATACTTAAATATACTTTAAGGGGAAAAAATTAATACTTATGTCTGTTAATGAATTTTTAAATTTTAAGAGAAGTTAATCCATTAAAAAATAAACGAATGAAAATAAATAATTTCTAAACAAAATTTTTAATTTTGTAACAAGTTGAGAGGTGTTCATTTGAGAATTGGTAAAAAACACTTAATTGATACAGATACTATGATTGAAATGAAACCACTGTCATTTAAAATGAATTAAGAAATAATAGTATAAGGAATTAAAAACTAAAAGTTTATTCTTACATTTGTGATATTTTTAACAAATTACACTTGTAATATTTTTTAATAATTTATATTACTGAGGAGATGAAAGTAAATAGAATAGTTAGAATTGACATTACTTATAGAGAATTGTTTGAAATATCATTTATATACTTTCTTAGATATTACTAATTCAAATATCATTCAATTATTATCTTTTTTTCTGTAATAAAGGAATATCGCAGTGAAGAAGCAATTTTTCATTCCAGTTTTTGCATTGAGCAGAAAGTCTTCAAGAGCTTCGATGAAATATATCCGAGAGATTTAAATATTTTTACTTATAAAGATCGATTCCGTTAATTTATTTTTAAGTATATAAATCAATTAATTATTTTTTTTTCGTATTTTCCATTAAGAAAAGGAATTGTTTTTGAGAAACAGAACACAAACATATTCCAAGCGCACATATATACACACGACATTTAAGAAGCTCTGAATTCAATATGAGATTAACATGCTTTCTAAGAAAGCATATATAGTGAAACTTTAATGGAATACTCTAGTTAGTATCGCGCATCTATTCAATTTAATAAAAACAAATAATTGCATACTCTTATATACTTTCCAAAAATCGCGTAATAGCTAAAATATTGGGAGTTTTTTTTAATCCGTATTTATATTTATTCAAAAGGTTTTAGAATTATTACAAAAAATTGCGTTTAAAAAACTGACACCCCCTCCTCTTTAGAGACTATTTTTTATAAGAAATCTTTTATTTATTTATTTATTTTGCGAGTTTTTGAGATTTTTAATATATTGAGATCTCGTTTCATATATATTCAAACTTACTTTCTATTTTCACCTATTTTTCAAAAAAGCATGCTTAAATATTGCGAAGTGAAATTACTGAATTTAAAATCACATTCTAGTTACACTAATCAAAATAGATAATAATAATCTATTTCGCGTGATTCCTCCAAATATAAACTCAACGATTATTTATTATAACCGAAGAATTTTATTATTTAGATTAAGTATAAATAAAAATGCAAGAGTCCTTATAGCTGTAATTTATGAGTTTTCCTAACCTTCGTATTCTTTAATCCAACTTTTTTTTTTTTGAGGGAGGGAAAAACATTTTCCTGTAGACGCTGCAATTGCATCTATCAGTAACTTTATTATTATTTAAAAAAAAAAATCTCGAAAATGCTTACCATCTTTAAATCGGAAAGTATAGTTATATTTCATAATTATCGATATGAAAATCAATTTATCGTATCAATCACCATCATATTGTTATGAAAAAGAAAGAAAAGAAAAGAAATGTTTAAAAAACTTGTTCGGGGGTAGGGGAGTTTATAAAATACTCAGAACAATCGAAAACAACCTATTCCTCCTCTTTCCTAAAAAGTTAAACGGAAACGGGGGATCCAACAAAACATAATCATAAATAAAGGAGATAGCATCTTATCTCAAGCATTGAATTCAATCACCCAATAAACAACTTCGGAAAGTGCCTGAGTTCTATTAGTGATTTTTCCATGAGAGAGTAGCTCAGTGAGCAGGGGAAGGGGGCGGAAATGATGATGTCAACGGTGGCTGACATTCGCCCAATGGAAGGCGGCATTATACTGCGAAACCACGCCCTTTCGAAGGCGGTACCGAACTGGTTTCATGGCAGGATGCCCCAGCCAGCGCAGGGCGGATACTCGCCTCCCCAATTAATTAGAGATCATTTGCAAAGAGCGACCTACCGATGGGCAGCGAGTTCTCGGAAGGGGAATCTGAAGTGAGCAGTCGGACTCGTTCAGAAGCGGAACTCGTGTCTGCTGACAGGGCGCTCATCGGAGCTTTTCCTAATCATTTAGTTTCTGCGAAACTCTTCCTTATCAACTGACATCTGAGACTCGTAGTATCAGCTGGGGCACTGAATCCGTTTTTAACGCGCGCTTTTCTCGAATTGAGGGTGAATGGTAAATAAAAGTGTGCATCTGACAACGTACTCGAAAATGATAGCATTACTGGAGTAAACAAGATCCCCATTTTGTTTGAGCTCGAGAAATTGTGATACCATGCTATTGCACTGAAAAACGAACCATCGAACGAACACTATTTTTAACATGGAATCCGAAACAAATGCCGAAAGCTCACGAAGTTCGACTCTGAGTGACGACAGTAAGTCAGAAATGCCGAAATTACTGAAAGCTGTCAATCTGAAGACTCCCCAAATGAAGGAATCCAAAACAGATATACCGGAGACCGGTAAAAGAGAGACCCCTGAGCTTATATCTAACTTTTCCGTGGCATCTTTACTGGCAGGAACCAAATCCAACTCTCCCAGGCCAACTTTATGGAGCCCGACGGAACTTTATATCGGATCCCTGTCAGATCCTTCACATTTTCAGTCCCATCTAGAGACTAATCTCAAATCCCAAGATGGAAGTGAAGCGATGATGCCTGTTACCGTCTCCGGTTCTGAACTGTACCTGATGGACAGGATCTTAGACGTCCATGCATCTCATTCTGGTTACCTCAGTCCACATCATTCTAGACTCCCTCATCCGATGTCAGGCGTGTGGACTACTAGGACGCACGTGGCCGGACAACGGACTCTAGGACCACCCTCAGGCACACCTAACCAATGGGCTGCTGCGATGTCGCTACATGCCGGTAACGCACAAGGTAGGAATATGTTACTCTTCTTCTTAAATTACCAAACAATATAATTTATAAGTGCTGCTTCATAATAAAAGTGCTTTCGGTCAAATTAAACAGCTCAGGTTTATTTTATTGTTTACTTATTTAAAAGTCAAAAAAAAAAAGTTCGAAAAATGCAAATTGATTTTATTATTTGAGAATTAACTGTATTGATTATTGATTTGAAAATTCCTTGAAACTCAGTATCTACAAGAAAGAAAAAGATATTTTCTTTTTTTTTCGATAATTACAGTAAAGTTTCTTTTAAATAAGGAATTAAAAGCACATTTTCATTGTTGTTTTATGTTATTAATATTAAATCACAACATTTAAATGTAAGGGTCAGTTTTGACTTTTTTTTAAGGGTTTGCTTATTGTGAGTTGAATAAGTCTAAATTTTTGTTACTTTATTTGTACGTTACATTCTTTTATGATTTATTAACATATATTCTACAGCTTCCTTGAACATTATTTAACTCTACACCAAGAGTTCAATTTTTTATGCCGACATTTAAAGAGTACATTGAAATTTACGTGGAGTTTGTTTGAATAAAATTTACTTTATTTAAAATAATTGAATGCAAAGAATAAACGGCAGTAAAATCTACTTTAAAATAACAGTTTAAATACCATCCCAAAATGCTGAAAAGGAAACGTCAAAATAAAAGATAAACAATACTAGTATTTGTGTAAAACATTTCAATTTTAACATGCCTCTGACTTAACCATCATAACCTTCATTTCCATTTAAACAAAATTCTATGAATGCTATAGCATTAATTTTTTTAAGAACAAAACGGCACAAATGTTGTTGTATTCATTTTTATAAATAAAATTTTTCTAATTACATGAATAGTATAGCAATTAATTCAATGTAAAAATAATCTATTTATTTATTTTTATTGTTCATCAAACAGTTTATTGTAACGAACTTGTTAAGAATATTTTCTAAGATAATCAGCTTGGTTATAGTGACAGCAGGACTAAATTTAATATACAATAAAAATCAAGGATTCATTCAAAGTTCATTTTCCCACTCATTTTTAAAATAATTTTTGATGCATAGTATTTTCTATCCCCCCCCCAAGAATTGTGAATGGTAGCGAAAAAAGTTTAAAGTTTAAATATTTTAGGTGCGGAAAAAGAGCTCTATTATATATCCTTTTAAAATTCACATAATAAAACTGAAGTGAATATTTTGCTTACTATTTGTCATTTAAGAGCTTTCTTAAAAGTTCATCCATTTATTTAGTTTTGAAAAGGTATTGGATGGTTATTTTATTGTTCTGAAGTTTTATTGGATTTTTTAAAATTCAAAATTACCCTTAATATAAAAGGCAGAATTTTTAAAACTTGAAAGCACTTTTTTTTTCTTTGGGAAGTTAAAGGAATAATTCAGTTCAACGAAAGAATAATCAAAATTTCACCAGAAATAATAATAATAATAATAAAATGATGCAAATGCACGTGAAGATTTATAGAAAATACCACGAAATAGTAAAATATAATCAGATGAAAGGGACGACTTCTGAACCTGCATCCCAGTTTCCATTTTTTTTTATTTCCTTACGTAGCTCCTTTTAATTATAAAATGAAAGCTTTTGTTTTACTTTTATACTTAATTGTAAAAGCAATCAGATCAACTAAAAATATTGTAATCTCGCAACGACACTAATTATTTTGTTTATATAAATTAGAATTTTTGATAGAACTTCGACAACAAAATCACAAATAGAGTTGAAATGTGTTTTTTTTCCCTTTTCCATTCCTTTTATGAAAGCAAAGTGATAAATTATACATCAAAAATTATATTACAAACAACAAAAAATTCTATATTTGTTCTTATAAATAAATTTGGATATTCAGGCACTAAAATGCACTTAACATAAAAGAGAAGGTAGGGATAAAAAGTGTGTATATATATATGTATGTGTGTGTTTAGTAAAAAGTGGCCCTTTCTATATTATTGACAATTTGTGCAGATGAATTGAGTTCAATTCTTGTTAATGGAAAACAAAGAAATGCTCATAATCAATGAGCCAACTTTTACTTCAGATGAGACAGCAAATAAATTTCTGAGAGGGGAATATTTTATTAAATTATTCCAGTGTCTTATGAAAGTGTATAGTGGTAGAAGTAGCTACACGATTTTTTTGTTTCAATGTAAACACACGTGGAGTAGGTAGAATCAGAATAGACTGCTTTGAAGGCAACACTCTCGAGGGCAGTTACAAAGAACAATGGCCCTCTTTAAGCTTGTTTTAGGAGACTATCTGTTTATATTTCTTTGAAAAAAAATTCTTTACCCATTGCACAGTAATCGTCTTTCTTTTCTTTTCTTTTTCATTCTTTCCTCCCCTCCCCCCAAACCACACCATTTATCTGATACGCATAACCACAAGATAAAACAAAATTTGAACCAGAAAAGAAAAGTATGGAGAATTAGAGGAATCGTTTTTTTTAAGAATATTTTTTGATAACCACGTACTCTAAATCTTGCAAAATAAAATTAAAAAGATGAATGGTTTGAATATTCATATCTTTTAAAGGGGGGGATTTTCTTATCTATTCGCTGTAGACGTCTGATGTTAATTTTCCTTTTTTTCCCCCTAGTTCACGAATAATTTCGTTGAAGTCTACGAGATATCGATTAAAATCTACTTAGTGGAATTCAGATAGAACAAGCGCATAAAATAAGTCTACATGGTGAGGACATATTTAATGACTGAAATAAAACCTAATATAAAACAAGAAATCAATATAAACAGTTCAGTCATAATGAACAGTTTCAAGAGTAATTTCAAGTAACACAAAACTCTGTTTGGAAGACGATCACTTTTAATTCTCGAACAAAAAAGTATTATATGCGTAATAGCTATTAAATGTCTTAGAGTTTCTGTAATTCTATAAATATGAGTAATAAATATGCTAGAATTTAATTTTATATTGGAAATTTTATATCAGTTTTTGATGCTTAATTTATCAAAGTTAAATTAACATAAAATTGTACAAAGTAAGTTTGATAACACCACCAAAATGCTCAATTTAATTAATTTATTCATGATAATTAAAAATAATATAAATAATTTTTTATTACCTAGAGCAAAAAAAATAGAAAGTAAGAAATATAAGAATAATAATAATTCTCAAAAATTTGCCGTATGATGTGATGTGAACTGAAATTTATCAAAAATCAATGAAAAAAATATAATAAACAAGTTATAATAACAAGCATAAGAATGTTTATCTAATAACATGCCGAGAAAAATTAATTATTTAAATAAATTGGAACCATCAATTCTTTAATATATAAATCACATCCAAGATATTAAAAAAAGAATTCAGATAATTCGTTAAGATGATATTTCTCTTCAATTTCTTGATAATATGATAGAAATTTTGGAACAATGGACACAGTCTAAAAATAGTCGATGAATCCTTTTTGATTATTTATTCTTCACTTATTATTCTTCACTTATTCTGGCTATCTATCTAATAATCTACTGAATATTAAATATATTAAATATTTAATATTCAGTAGATTATTATGGCCTTCTCAAAACTTTGCTCCAGATTGCTGGACGGGAAAAAAATTGATTATAAGTAAGATTATAAATTTTTTTTTGTCACCTTAGAAAATTTTAATAAACTTTTTTCCCCTGATTAGAACTTTTGTGCTGTGTCTTGATTTGGATTTATATACTTCTATTCCTTTAAAAGTTTTTTCTTCTCAACGCATAGTAAGTGTGCTATTTGTAAAAACCATATTAGTCACTTGAAAATATTTCTTCTTCAGGATTTAAAAGATTCTATACAAAATAAAGATGATAAATGAGCCTGTTTAATTTATTTATCAGAAAATCGGAGAACTTAAACATGATAGACGAACCTATTCAATCCTTACTGCAATCTGAGCCTTGTTTCCTCTTTATAGCAACTAAGTAAACTCTTTAAAAAACTGTTACTTTTTGTCTCCTGTTCCGATTTGCCATTTTTATATTATAAAAAAGATATAAATTAAGAATGTTAATGCCCTGCAACAATGCAAGTCGTCGGTAAAACCTTTTCTTCCAGTTCATTAAAAGAGAAGTTCGGTCTTCTATTGCCTTACCTTAGATCTACGGTGTCTTACATGCTTTTAGTCTTAAATTAGATTATTTTACGTTGAATAATCAGAATAACTATTCAATACTTTGAATCGAAAAACTTTTACATTTAAGTGGACACTTACGAGCCTTAAATAGGGCAAGATTTCCTTTATTCTCCAATTTTTGTTTTTTCAGTTCAAGATAGTTTTAAAAATATAGCCGAACTTTAATAAAACGCAATGATATTCTTCAGCAATACGTGACATTAGACGTCTTCCCATGTGTTTGGGTAGACGATAGGCCGACTGCTTAACTTTTCATAAATCTGTGACTCCTATCTTTGAAGCAAGCCATGCAGCAATTATTAAATATAAATGAAGCTTTCCTATGCATTTACTTAGTTCGGAAGTTTTTCTTTTTCTTTTAGCGTAACGGTAAAATAGGAATGATAGCTATTTAGTCTTAAGAATATGTAATTTAAATAAAGTCTCTTTAAATTACCTTAATTAGGTAATTTGAAGAAAGTTTAGTTCTTGTATTTCTTAGTTTTCATTTATCTGAGCTATATGCACCTTAAAATGTAGGAATTGCTGCAAAAATGATTTGAAATAAGCTCCTAAGTATTTTAGAGTATTTCTCTTATTCTCCTAAACCTAGCATATAAATCGAAAGTAATTTTCAAAAAGATGTTATCAGTTATAAACATTATTGAATTCTTTTTCATCGAATATCTAATAACCAAGCTTCACAGAATTTTAACATTGGATTAAATATTGCCTTTAAAAAACTTCAAATATAATTAAAACTTACATTTAAATGTCATCACTATCATATTATCAAATTTTTTCAAATAAATGTTTCAATTCAAAAATCTAATTTCTCACTAATTTCAGTATAGTTTAAAAATTAAATTCATACATAGTCACTGATAAAATTGCGTAATTTACTCCGTCAAACTTTAATGAAAAAATTTCATTTTACTAGATTTTTCTAAGATTTTAAACTCACTTTTCTGTGTACACTATCTTCTATTCTGAGAAAAAAAAGTTTAACAATTAAATTCATGCAAACACAGGAACTATTTCATCATCGATAATTGCCATTAAAAAAATGAGTTGATGATTACAAAAACTTAAAGAAGTTAGATTGAAAATTTTGGAGAAATAATTATAAGGAGGTAAAAATATCCATAAAAAAAAGAAAAAATTAATAAATATAATGACAAATAATTATTTAATCACTACCATCCGTCTTAATTATACAGTTAGTAAAAGACTTCTTAACGATTCTCAAGCTCACCTTTTGCCGGTATAT
>JAOUZG010033074.1:7303007-7331327 GCA_026289955.1 Argiope argentata
TATATATATATATATATAGTTCAAATTTTCAATCGTTAATAAAGTATATTTTATTCATTCACTCAAGTTCAAGTTAATTTTTTTTTAAACTTGTAGCAGATGACATTTGATGTTAATACAGTTTTTTCAAATATTAATTGATTAATTTTTTATTTATTAATTAAAAACTAATTTTCACACCTTTATAGTAGCTGTAATTGCTAGGTCGAGGTAACCTCCATGGCAGGGCGTTGGATTCGCATCCTTTGTGCTACGAGTTTGAGCCTAGCCACAAAGTTCTCCATGACGGAAGTTATACCACTGTGGGTACTGAGTTGAAAGTGGTCGTTATTCATTGTAAAGCAGAACACAAGAACACCAATTGTAATTGTTTAATAAAACGTAACTAAAATTTAAAAAATATTTCTTAACTTCCTAAATTTTTCCTAATATCCAAAGTAGGAATTGATTTGAAAAAATTGTTTTTTATATTACTCGTTAAAATTTAAATATACAAAAGTAAATGAAAAGAAACTTTTTAATTGAATAAAAAAGCATTATTATCAAATAGGATTCTAAAGCATTTTGTTCTAAACAGTGATTTATGGGTGGCTTCATGATCACTTATTCCTCAATCTCTCCTCACATTATTCGTTCTTAAAATCATTGACTGAGAAGAAAATTTCAATATATTTAACTCAATGTGGTATATCAAAATATGAAAAGTATCTTAAACAATGTCTTCTAAGTAGTATTTAAAAGTCAAACGAGTAAGATTTTCACGCTTGTAGTCCTTGGTACAATTGAAGCCAAATTTATTTTTCAATTCTTAATAATAGTTCACATTCTTCCTACATATATTTATATAGCTTGTTCAAATTTTGAATCGTTAATAAAACACTTTTTATTCATCCACTCAAGTTCAAATACATTTTTAAAAACTTGTAGTGGATGATATTTGATGCTAATACAGTTTCTTCAAATATTAATTAATTAATTAAATATAATTAATTTTTAATAGTTTAAACAGAGATTTAGTAGTTTGTAATGAAAACTGAAATCCACAGGCAGTAACTCAAACGGGAAAATGCAAGGATTTCAGTATTTTTTACGTAAAAGTGAAGAATGCGAGTTCAATTATTGCGAAAATCAATAATTTTTTGATAAACTTTTGAAAATTTTTGCTTTAAGTATACGTTATATATATATAAAGTTAATAAAAAGTTATAGAAATAAAAGTTTTTTTTTGTTGACATAAGTAAAATTTGACTTTAAACAATTTTTTTTATATTCATGTTTCATGTTCATTCATGTTTGAAAAGAAGTTTTATTCTAATCATTTAGTAAAGTTTTATAATAATTGCATTTAATAGTTAAATCATTGCATTGAAAGAATTCAAGCATCCGGTTTATATAAAAAATGGATTCATTCAAAATAGTAGTGTCAAGTGCGTTATCATTATCATTTTTTAAAGCTTGCCCGAACAAGATATCTCTGTAAAAATATCACAGTATCGAAGATATTTTTTAAATAAAAATTTGAATCAATAATTCTGGTAAACTGAAAAGAATTACTTCAAATTATTGCACTTACAAGTATTTTGCTTTGTTTACACGTAAGAATTAATAAATCCAGTGGTGATAAATATTGAATTTAAAGAGGTTTATATAAGACTTAATATCAAACCTACATCTGAAAACTACTAGTGCGTTGAAGTTTTAGATTGATTTGGGGTCATTTAAAAGAATGAATTAGAGTGGTTTTTTATCATTTTTTATCATTATTTTGAAAAAGGAGAAAGAATTCCTTTGAAAAAGAAAATTTGAATTCTTTTGTTTGAAAATAATAAATCCTACCAATTTAACTTCTATTTTTTTTAAATAATGGTTAAGAATTTATTCCCAGTGAATTTTATTCTTTATTAACTAAATATTTTTCTTATCATGAAGCAAAATTTAATAAGATAAAGTGCTACCAATCAAAGCCATCCCTATCAAAACCCTTTTATTAATTTTTGTCTTATACGTTTACTAATGCAAATAATGTTGTCAGATTTTAATAATCTAATTCTGTTCTTAGAATTTTCCTAAAAGTCTTTTAAAAAAGAAAAACATTGATTAGCTAGTACTTTATTTACAAGTATATATACTTAAGTGCATAATATATCTATACATAACTAAAATTTCATTGCCAAAAACGTTATCAAGTTAAAATCAAGTTAGAAAGTAATAATTATTAATTTCTATCTAACTAAAGAAATCAAATAAATAATTTATCAAGATTTTATTTCAATTTTCTTTTCTTTATTTTCTGTTAAATCTAAAACCAGAATGGTAGGAAAAATAAATTTCAATCCATTTGTTATAGAATTGGGAAGGTTAAAAATCTCAAAGCTTATTTACTAAGATGCGGATTAAGGGAGGAAGATAATCAAATTTTATAAGCTACCACATTTTATGACCTTGGAAAAAGATTTTATTTTCAGCTAAGAAAAAAAAGAACTTTAAATTATAGTTAAATAAATTTTAGATCCCAAGTTTTAATCAGATTTAGGAATAATCAAGCAGAAAAGATTTAAATGATGTTTAATATTCCTGTATCTACTTTAAATTTTTCTTATTTATCTAAGCAGTTTGAAAGGATACTGACACGTTTAAAAATTGTTTCATATCCAAGAATTATCTAAGCGATCATGACTTTGTCGAATGTTCTTTTGAATTCGCATTTACTATTCTAATCTGCTATCTCTTGAAGTAATTTATTACTCTTAGTATTAGTATTTATTATACATATCCTAAAGAAGTAGAGCAAAATATTTTGATATTTTAAGTTTTAGTACCATGATTTTAATAATTCAAAATCAGAATTTTAAATATTATCTGACCGAGACTAAATTTGCGAAATATAATGGAAAGAAATAAAATCAGTTTTTCGAATATAGAATTCTAATAGGGCTCAAAAGTAGTGTCTTTGTTTAGTAATTAATAAAGAAAGAATATATATACCTTGAATCTTTGGTTCATTTTGGTTGCCTGATAACTGAAAAATTAAGTTTGAAAGTCGTGCGACTTGAGTTCCCACAGAAAGTTTTAGAATTTCGGAATAAAAGTTTAGGCTTTTGCCATTTTATCAACAGATAAGTTCTGATATCTCTATTTCTATTGTAACAAAGCTGAATATATGTGTTCTTGATTTGTGTGTGCGTTGTGTGTTTGTGCTCTACAATACAGTCCATTTCACTCCAGACTTGCTATTTTCCTTAGCACTATCGTTGACCCAGAACTACCAAATTATGTTTTGCATATGTTTTGAAGGATTAAAATGTGAATTTTGAGCAATTTTTTTAAATTTTTTAATTAATTAAAAATTAGCTTAAATGTTGACGCAACTTTTTGCATCAACTTCCGAAAATATTACAGTTCAAAAAAGGAATTTTATGTCATCTTAAAACTCAAAAAAATATCATTTTGATTATATATTTTTTTTCTATGAAACTCATTCAATCCTTAATTGATTTTTCTAAAATTGAAGCAGATTTCCCAACAATTTATTAGTTTGTTGAAGTGAAACTCAAACTAAGTTTTAGAGTTATTCATATTTCATCATGGATTCTCCCCCCCCCCCATTATTGATGATCAAGATAGGACAACAAGGTTTATTTTTTTTTATTGTTGAATAAAAAAGAAACTGTGACCTTAAATTTCAGTATAAGGCATTAAAAAAATAAACCTTACATTTCAGTATAAGGTATGCTTTAATAACGAAAGGCTATTTTCCAAAATAATTTGCTAATTTTTGTGTTTATATTCAATTTTGATAAATCATTTTGTTTCTCTTTGCCGAATTCACTAGTTTTTATGAAAATCCACATATCATAAGGAGTTTAACGCAATGTAAATTTCTCTGATACCTTATTCAACCATACTGTAGGATAAAATGTGTTAAATTGTGTTTATTTTAGTCAAAGATGTTATCTTAAATTCTGAGTTTTTGATCAAATTTTAACACTGCAAAAGTTAATATAATATAATCGTGTTTCCAAATCCGCATACGAATTCTATAGTCTCTTTAACTTATTTAACACATTATTCAACGATTAGGCATGTAAAATGAATTAGCAGATTTTATCATGCAGAATCAATTTCAAAAAATCACTTTTATCAAACATTCCTTTATTTGCAAGGAGCATAACTATATTTTATCCTTTCTATCAACTTGATGTTATAATAAAAATTCTAACAGATTTGGGATCTTCGATTCTTGCCTTTTATATCTTCCAGTAATCCTGCATATATTATTTTTCTTTCTCTATCATAATCAAAAACATGTTCTCCAGGTGACAGAAGAGTGCGTTTCGTTCAGTTACAATATCGATAATTCTTTTAGGATAGTTTTTCTTTCTTTCACCACCGAATATCCCCGAACTTGGAATCTCTAGGATTGCCTGTCGGTTGAATGGATAGGCGAATGCCTTGTTGCCTGAAACCTCAAAATTATGCCTTGGACTTTATTTCGGGCACTAATATCTCTTAACAGCAAACCAAACTGGAGTATAAATACGAACCGTTTTGGAATCGTTTGTAAGACTTGTTTGTAGAACGCACAACTCAAATTCAGTTTGCACATAACAGCCATCAAAAATTACCAAAAAGTCCAAAACCACTTACAGCCAGATTTGAATAAAATTACACAGTCTAGATTTCACTGAAATTATCCAGTTTATACGTTTGTCTTTACTAAAATCAGCATTATTTACGTTGGTTACATTTCACTCAATTGTTTTGAAATTTGTATAGATTATCTAAATATTGTTGTTATTGTTTCTAATGGTACTTGCCATGAACAAGCTCGCTGACGCAGTCAGCGAAGTTAAGCCGATGGTGCGTCTCTTGTTTTAAGTAGCAGTAACTAGGGTCAAGCGTACATCTTAGCTACTCATCCATCACCTTCGCTTGCACAGTCCCTTTTTACAGGGGGGGGGGGCATTCACACATCTCACAGATAAAACAAATGAAGAACAAGACGCGTTACCCTTGTGCCAGAATGTCAGCATTTGAATATTAATACAATGAAGCAAAGGAAAAAGCAAATCAACCGTAGCAATGGACAAAGAATATTAATTTCTAGATTGTGGATAATGCAATCTTTTCACACTACTGCTTGTTGTTATACCATCTTAACTAATCATTTCCATTTTACTGGTGTTAATAAAACTGTCTTCCAAAACTTCATTTGCACTTCACAATTTCATTAAAACTCCCACTTGCCTGTGCTACGTGACCAACACTTCGCTTACCAAGTTCATGAATAACACCTGTATGCTTCTTTCTACTTGTTTCTCGGTACTTGTTAACTTTTATTTTATTTCTTTGAAAGATAGTATTATCTTGTGTAATAAAGGTATATTTCTTTTGTTAGTAGGTGCCCACCATTTTTTTTGTATCGAATCATTTAATGAAATAGTGAGTATATATGTATGAAAATAAAATTCTGATTTTTCATGAAAGTTAAGAAATCATAAAATTTTTCTGTCACTAGACAACTTAAATAAGTTCTAAGACACTAATAGAAACCAAAAAGCGTAATCTATAATTTTAATGTAAAGGTAGTTTTTTACATTATTCTATTTATTTAAATTTATTTATATTTATTTTATTTATTCGTACTTTTAGTTAATAGTTTTCTTTTGATCAGCATACAAAGATGTTACACTTGAGTGCTTTTAGAATACGGCACTCAAAAAAATCCATTTCTTCCTTCTATTATATTCGAAAATCCAACACTTTCACACGTTTGATCTGAAAATAGGGAGTGATTTATTGTCCTTATTTTGCTGAATGTGTTTACGGGGTTTACAATTAATATCCCATAATGTGGCTTCAAGGAGAGACAAGGAATGAAAAGGACAATTTGAGAGCTTTTCGATTAATTATACGGTAACTAGAAATGGAGGGTCCTTGTAACGTTCGTTAGCCTCTCAGCTACGAACAAAATTTAAACTTATCAAATATATTTCTAAACTGGTTTTTATAAACTTTTAAAGAATTTAAATCAGTATGAGGTCTGCTCAAATCATCGAAATAGTTTAGCTTGCCCATAAAGATACAAATTTTAGCAATCACTTGATAAATTTATTCCTTTGTTTTTTAATAATAAACCTTTCCGTAATTATTATTATTATTATTATTTGTGATTCTATAGTTCCAAACATTTTAACATTTAAAATTTCACATTTGTTGCTACAAAATCCAGTATCTAGAATAATAACTGATAAATTCGCGTTTTCATTCATAGTTCTTTAAATTCAACAAAAGTTACCAAATTTATAAATTTATATTTACAATTAAAATTAGAATAAACCCCATACTATCCTTTGACCGAAATTTGACGTTGTTCTATAGAACTGAAGATTTAATACAGTCACCGTTAGTATGGTAAAAAAGTCCTCTGTTGTTATAAATGGCGGGGCCTCCGAAGCAGAACAATAAAGTCGTTTTATGGACCTAGAACGCTCATCGTTATCACCAGTGCTCTTTTTGAAAGTACGATGGGCTTTTTTTTGCTTTGGAGCAGTAGTTTCTTATAACAAACCAGCGAGACCTTTCGTATGTTTTGGGTTCCTTAGGTCTTTTTGAGTTTAAAATTCATTTTAATATTCTCTTTACCAATGTATTATGTAAAACAGTATATACTCTGACATGAACGTAATCATCAATAGGTTTTATTTTTCTTTATCAATGAGATTTTACGAATTATAACTCTTTAATTTCATATGTATACTAAGATTAAGATTATGCTATCGTTAGACACCTCGTTGGGGCGCCTACACAGACGTGCTTTGCTGATTCAAATAATTCGGATTTTGTACAATCATTATAAAAATACATTGTCTGCTGTGTTTTTATTTTTTCGCCTTATCACAAAAATCTTTCTTATTTTTCTTCTTACTTTTTTATATTATATATTTTGTTGAATGACAGTCAAAAACTGTATTTCAATCTTTTATTTTTAAAAAAAGTGCATAAATTTCTGAATATGTTATAAATTAGAATATATTCTTTATATAAAAAAAACAAATCGTCATAAGTACTCGCATGAATGTCAGTAATGATACTGCATCCCTTTCTTTAAATCAATTTTCAAAAAATAATTATACAAAAACAAATTCATTATTTTTGATAAACTTTATTGATACTTACTATAAGAGGAAATGAATTTCACATTTCATAAACTTAACACAGTTGTCTTTAACCCTTTTCACTCCAAAAATAATTAGATGCAAAATTATTCACCTAATACGAAGATTTGTTTATTGCTATGAAAATTAAATATACATAATTTTTTAAGTCGAATTTCTTTGAAAAATTAATCTACATCTCTTAACCATTATGTAGGCGGTTGTAACAATTAAATTTGAAAAATAAATAAAAAAACGTCCAAATGTTGCACAATCTTGAATGGCACTATCCGAGTCAGAGGCACTATCCTAGTGCAAAGAATTAATAAGTATGCGTATCTTCAAAATCCCCAAATATATTTATAAGCATATGTTCATGATTTATCTAATTCAAATTCTTAAATATCATATTTATAAAACATTAATTTTAAAAATTACAATTTAAAGTAATAATTAAACATTAAAATATATTTTATATAATTTCAGTTTGTATTTATTTAATAATTTAGTAATGGTATAAAATAATAACACACTTTTCATACTTTAAAATAACATGCTGAAGGTTAGTATTTTTTTAGGGGAAATGCTCATTTAACAGATATATAAATAAAAAAACGGGAGAGTAATTTCGAGTTAAAATAAGTAAATAAATACACCTCTAATATAGTTTGCTTATAACAATTAAAAAAACATTTAATTTTCACATTTTTACTAACTAGATACCGACGCTAATAATTAATTTTTAATAATGGAATATTAACCTGATTCTGCAGAAGGCAGATTTGGCCCATAACGAAAACTTTGATGTAACAACTATCATATTTCTGGTGCATACAATCAATCAGAAAAGCGTTAAGAACCAATAACACTTTGAAATTGCATTCGAAATAATATGATCTTTCATATTGGTAAAAATTTCGCAGTGATTACTCTGAATAGCAAACACCACTGCAAATTTTGTAATAAGGCCTTCAAATTATAAATTTTTATAGCTTTACTTGAATATATTTAGAACTCAATTTATCTTGGTCTTATTTAATACAACTTTCAGAAATTAAAACTTCCTTTATTATTACATTATTGTATACAATTATTCTTTCATCTGAAAATTTATTATTTGAAGCTGCAAGTTTGGTGACAAAGGAATCTTTACTTAACATTTACAAGCAATTTCATTAGTTATAAACTGAAACTTATTCGAGGTAGTATTAACACTAATACACGAGAAAGAATTTAACATGATCAAAACTCCGCATGTTAGCTATTTTTTTTTGTTGAATATTGGTTTTATATCATATACAAGCATTAGCCGTACTTTTTCATATTGTACATACCTTACAACTACGTTGCGCTTTTTCGTGACTCACATTTTTACGCTTTTAGAGATTTAGATTTTATGAACTTTCCATATTTTGATTTTTTTATGAATTGATATTAATATTTTAACTCTACGAATGTTACACTGCGTAGCCAAATATGGATTTTGTGCAATAAAACAGAAACAATATCAAACTTAACAACAAGATTATAGAAAAGCAAACATAGTTTAATCATTCTTTATCGGCTGTTCCTAGTTCATAAGATGGATTTTAATCGCGGTTGCTCCGTAAATAACCACTTTCAGTAAAAATTGGGGGAACGCTAGATATAGTATTAAAAATGTGGAAAGTATTTACAAATGTATGTTTACTTTTGCCGTAAAAGATAATGTATAATTTTCGCCTTTTCTAAAAAGCATTGAGATTAATAATAGGAAAATAAATTGGAAATCTAATTGAACCTCCTAATACCATTAATATATTCATGTTGTTGGAAGAACAAGAGAGTTGATAATTTTGTAATCCGGTTATTTTATTCTGAAAAAATAAAATCAATTAAAATTTCATGAAATTCCGTAGTAAATATTAGTATCCACGGTTACAATTTTTTTGGAAATTGAAGAACAATTTTGTGTTTACGTAACTGTTAACGATTATTATAAGTGATTTAGCTTCAAAAAATAGAATTTTTGCTTTCTCTGACAAAAAGATATTTATTATTAGACATAAAAGACTTTGAAATCTTAAAGAGTAGAACTTAGCTATATTTAAAAATATATTTATATGATATTCGAACTGTTCTATATAACGATAATAAGTTGTCATTGCCATTAAATGCCCTTTCTTGATGTCTTGATTAAAAATCTTCATGAAGTCTGTTTAAAGCATAACTCTGTATATTATAAGATGAATTGAAGTTGTAGGATTTATCTCTTGGCTTAAAGATATTACGGAATAAAGAATGCGTAGCTAGTATTTTTTATGCAACGTATTTTAAAATTTTCCAAATCGGCAATTGTAGTTATGAATCCCTTTTATTGTTCTTGAGATTCCCTTATGCCACAAATGATTACAGATTCTTCTATTTTAATCAAATCTTTTACCAAATTGTTCCAATTCTTTTGAAATTAATTCTAAAGAACTTATAGATAAGTTTTAAAAAATTACATCCTTTTTTTAAAAAAAACGATGGAACTATAATAGGATTAATATGGGAAAGATCAAAAATTAAAATCTTATTAGAAATTTATAGCGATATTTTTTTATTCTTTTTTAATATTAAAAATTTTTTCTTGCAATTTGGCACAGTAATTTTTTTACTACACAAAATTACAAGACAAAATGTATTAAAAACATTGATTCTGAAAGTCAACATTTACTACTCAATAACTGCAAATGATATTTATTGAAAAAATTGCATTTTAAGTCCCAATACTTTATTACAAAAACCATTGATCAAATAATCATTAATATTTTATTTAATCCCACTGGTGAAATTATAGAAAAAATTTCTATCGTCTATTTATTTCTAGTTCAAATTAGAAACGTTGATATTTGCAGGAAATGCATAAAATTTTTCCATTACATACCAACGATTTGGATAGGCGTTTTGGGAATACATCGTTTGTTATTTCTGTTACTGAAAAAATATTGCTTGTCATCTACGCATAATATGCACTAACCATTGATAAGTGTGAACGATTTTTGTTACATTAAAAAAAACCTTTTCAGTTTTTAACAGTATGTCGATGGGATGCTACTTTTTTAACCATTTCATTATAGTAATAATGAAATTTTTATGAAATAGGTTAATGTTCCATCAAAAATGTTTCATTGGGCATCTTTCATTTCAAGTAGAATTCAATACAGTTTTAAATTTATTAAGGAGATTTCCATAAATATTTTGATATAATTAAAAACGAAATAAATTGTAATAATTGCATGGAAAAGTGTGTAAATATAATATAATAATGGCATGAAACTATGTAAAAATGTATTGTCATAACCTGAAGAGCATTTCAAGTCGTAATTATAAACTGCTTTGTGAATTTTCAGAGTTCAGTAATTTTCTGTATGATTAAATGTTTAAATTTAATGAATTTTTTTCTGTAATTCAAATGATTAATCGGTGAATTATTAACCGAATTATGATTCAGCAACTATAAATTATCAATACAGCAAGTATATGAAAATGACCATCGATGTCCAAGCTTACAAATGCATTCGGTTTTCCAAAGCGCTAATTAATACTGCCTTGAATTTGAACATTTTTTTTATAATTCGTAATTATTGTATACAATAATTCATTTTTATAATTATAAAAAAATTAAACTTTTTTATATAGAAAATCTTGTCACATTGGCTACTTTGTTTGTTTCATAAAGTGAAGATATTTATCAATATTTTTAACTACATTAAAATTTGCTATACCATAAATTTTTTAATGCCTCGAATTGCTTAGAATGTATCTGAACACTTTTTTTCTTATATATCCTCTATCTATTAATTTATATACACTCTTAAAACTTACACTTTAAGAATCATCGTTACTTTTGAATGCCTTCTATAAGAATGTCTTAATTCTTTCGAAGTTATGTGTTTTCAGATAAGCAATTAAATATTTAGAAATGTTGGCATTTGTTTTAAGACAAAAATATTTTCTTATTTGTGTTTAAGTTTATGGTTCATAAATTTTTTTTATTGAAATGCAGCTAAGTAACGCAGTCTGTGTAAGAAAAATAGCAAAAACTTTTGAAACCGGATTAGATGCCACTAGTAATAAAATATTTAACGATTCACTGCTTCTTTAAAAACGCTCGTAGATTGAATGTCCCGAGGGAGCGTCTGACCCGAGCTGCTATAGCTTTTTAAAACTTATTTTTAATAAGCTAAAAAAGGCAATGGAGCGGTAAATAAAACTAATGAAATAAATGAACAATATAAAATGACTATGTTTGTGAGCATCATGCCTTTGAAATCCTTTGATGAAAATCTGCTTTATAAAAATGATACAAAGCGTCATTTCTAATGAACGGTGAATAATTCTTTTGTAAAATATTTGAAATTTTTTGAGTTATACTTAATGTATTATATTATGAATAAACCTAGAAAAATAAAGAATACAACGTAAATAAAGTGGTGCTACTCAAAACATTGACAAGTTTCCATTGATGTAAATATAAGATGTTAAGGAATATGAATGATAACGCCCCGTTCAAATGCTAAGTATTTCATTCCACCATTGTTGAATTCTCTAAAGTTTCTCTGGTGACATTTTAGACAAATGCTTTCTGATGACAAACAGATTTACATCATAGCTCATGTTATAAACGACATATACAAATATTAACATGAAATACACTTATTGCCATATTTGTTTTTACGCCAATGGCAATGAGTTTGTTTTTATGGCAATTAGTTACTATATGTTTTCATATAATGGAATTTCAAGTAGATTTATTGAAGATTCATGTAAAAATGAATAAATTTAATCTGAAAGAAGAAAATCCCAATTACTTTGCTACCTTATATTATTTTGCAAATATTTTAGAGTACGCTTCATTACAAATTTAATTAAATACCATAATTCATGATGCATCTTAATATTAAAAGTGCTAATCCTAGAAATATACTATTAATGTATATCTATATTTAATATATATCGATATAATTTATTTGTTGTTATTTTATGACAATCCACATTAGTAGTAGTTAAATAAGAAAACTATGAATGGATTATTACGTTCAGATGATTATTCAATAATTAAACCCATTGAGTTTTTTTTAACATAAAAATTTTCCTTTTTTTTAAAAGTATTCTGATCATGTTTTAATATTTCGTGGATTTCGGTCATAACTAAATTTACTAGCAACTCGTTATAAAATATTTATAATATAAAATTTCCTAAAAAACCCCCATTGTTATGGGTTTTTCTATCATGAAAGCCGGCTCCAACATGATATCTACTCTATTTTTTTGTCACAAAAATGATATTAACACACCTTTCATAGCCAATACTCTAATGAAATTCACGATTAACTGGTATAATTAAGAAGAGATAAATGAAATATTTTCGCTTTGTTATCTAGGATTTAAACGGCTTTAAATTACTTTTTATAAGTGTAGCCGCTACTCAAATTTTCGGATTTGAAAAATTCTCTTAGTACTTTAACCCTCTGAGTGCGTATTTTTTAAAAATCACAATTTAGATGCGAAGTCTGCAAATAAGTTCAAATATTTTTCAAACAAAGTTAACCGATGATATATGATATAATAAAAAGATAATGATATAATAAAAGTCCATCATCTTAAAAAGAAATATTCTAAACTACGAAAAGCGTGGAATACAACAGAAAATGGACCGACAGATAACCCGCAGAAATCGTGGGATGAATAGTTGAAGCTTTAACTATAGTGAAGATGGTGAATTGAAAAATAACTTGACTTAAGCAGGTACGTAATAAAAGTTTATATGTATGATTGTTTTCAATTCACCAACTGGTCATCAAACATCTATTGGCCATTACTATAACTATAGAGGCAAAATCTTTATACTTATGAAATAAAGATACGAGTTACCACTAGATACGAACAAGAAATTTGTAATTAGATGGCATATTTTGATTGAATGCCTCGGTGGTACTTCCTTTTCATTGCAAAATATTGAAAATGAATCTATGCATTTAAAAAAATTCTTTTTAGCAATCATCACTACTTTCAGCCTCTAATTCCCTTCAATGCGATTTATTAATACATGTTCCGTTCAAGTTACTCTCAAAGCTCATACCGAGAAGAAATCCTTGCGCACTGGTTCTCAATAAACTACTTAATTTAAGTAATAGGGATTTGTAATCGATTGGTACAATTTTGTCTTCTGTTGCTCATTGCCAAGATGGTCACTGGTATAATTAAGACTATTACTAAAGATTTATCCACAATTTTCCCAATAAACTTTAATTGAAACAAATCTGAAATCAAAACTCCTCCTCGCGAATTCGTATTTACTTTATCACATATAATCAGAACATGAATTGGAACACAGTTTATGTAATTATTCGCCGTATTTTCTTAATAATTGAGCTCAAACAAAAATGGGCAAAACTCCTTTACTATTGTAATCTGTGTGGCATTGCTTATCTATTTTCCATTATTAAGTAAATTATTTTGATTGGATAACTGCAATTCATTTATTTATGGATATTAGAACAAAGTTTTTCTCACGAGTTAAAGATTTTATAAATCTGAATAATTTAATAAATGATAACTTATTATGAAACTATAAGCATATTTCTCTTTTCTAAAAACTACACTTTCCAGATTTTGCTAGTTGATTTAAATTCACGAAAAACGGATGCGAGGCTTCATTACAAGTCAGAAGCATACAAATACAAAAAATGCAAGTTAAATAGAGAGAAAAAAAATGAAACACCTGGTTCTCTGCTTAAACAAAAATGATGTCATATAATCAGATAACTCGATACGAAAGTCGTAACAAGAATCACTTTATAAGATTACTATCCAAAAACATGTAAAATTTTTGATTGCTCTAATAAAAAAATATTGCACAATTACTGAGCCAACAATTCCAGCTGAGATAAATTTTTCCCTTTTGACGCTAACGAAACCTCGGATCTAACGAACGAGAAAGTATCAAATTAGGAAAGTGAAATATTGATACTATTCAGAGAAAAGGAGTTGATTAATACGTATCAAAGTAAATTTATTCGGCGTTCTTCCCTATAATTTCCGTTCTTGTAAATTTCGCACTTCTATTCCGATGCAACTGGTTGCACGATGGCCGTAAAAATTGAGCAGGTGTTAAGCGGCGCTGTAAGTACATAAAAGTAAATCATTTTTCAATCAATACGAGCAATGAATAATGACATTACGTGATTGAATCATAGTTAGCACAATATCAATCTTTGATTTTATCTTCAGAATTGAAGTGAAAGCATACTGTTTTCCCCCTCTCATATTTATTTAACAACGGAATATCTGTTCTAACAAATTCGTGACTCACCGAATCTATTTTGATTGTATTTATTTAAGTAAAATGCATGATTTTCGTACAGTTTCCATCGCATTTCAACGCTAACTTTTTACTTTCTTATTTTAAAAAGTTTTTATCTAATGAGCTACGAAAAATACTCTTCTTAGGTAATGTTTTCTTCATAGTTTTGAATTAAGGATAATTTATGATATAATCTACAACTTAATTTGTGAAAATTCGTCTGAACTAATATAAAATCTTTATTAAATAAGAATTAGGAAGGCTATAAAATAGCGAAAGATATGTGAAGCCCAAATGTAGAAAGAAAATCTATTCCCCCAAATGTAAATTTCGTCTACATACTGTTTTGATCTAGGTAGTTTGTTAAATATAAAATAATAATTGTTGTTAATGCTACATATCGTTCTTGACCCGTAGTTAGTCTTGTCAATTTGTCGAAGGAATGAAAGAGAATGTATTCCCATTACAAATTTTATTTTGGCATTTTTTGTACAGCTTAATAAGTTGGTTCCTGAAATGCTCTAAAAATACGATTGCATGTCCTATAGCATAAAATAGTCATTAAGTGTTGATTTGTGGTTATGCGATCCTCCAAAATAGCTATCTTATCAATATTTCAGAGAATGAGGTGATCTGCTGCAAGAACATGCGTGCTCGATTATCCGTTCGTTAATAAAATTGTACAAAGAGCTTCTAAACAAATAATATAGATTTAATAGACGTTTCAACTTGCAAGTACTTATGATGCTATATTTGTGAAATAAGTAAAATTAGAGGCATTATTACATAATTCTGTTGCAGTAACTGAACAAGTAACTCAACAATTTGCACGTTTCGAATCGAAAGAAGGCTATGAATTAGTTCCCAACAGCATCTTTTAGTGATTGTAAAGGATCCATTGAAAAGGATAGATTATGATACGCAAGAAATGTATTTCACACAGTCTCATAATGATACAAACTTAGATTTAAAGTTCAGTAGAGTATCATGCGGCCAGGCATCTTCGACTTTCATATGAGCTTTTAAATTTAGGAGGGGGTTACATTTTCATCAAGTAATTATTAGATGTAGTTACTCTTGCAAGTAAGAAATTAAAAAAAAAAATTAAACAATGGCATATGCCATACCAAATTACCCGAGGTTTTTATAATTAGAACATCGCTGCACCCCACTATGGAATTACCATTTGATGTTATAATATCACAACTTTTTTTCAACAATACGCTTCTTTTTCTATTTCATCTCAACATGCTTTCTGTCTTATTATTGTAAGACAGTGTGTAGTATGTCAGTCGCAGAATGCGAAATAGCATTTTACAATACTCATGGAGATTTTTCACTAGTCCTTTATCTTTTGATGCTTTCGAAGTCTTGCAGCAATATAGCTGGTGATATGAGTATAAATTTTTTAGTACTGCGTGCTTTTGAAAAGAGGACATGTCATAGATGAAAGTGTACGCTTGCCCTGACAAAAGCACTTACAAATTTCTCTCTTTTGCATATGCGCAGTGTAACTCGGAGAACCAAAAGTATTGTTGATGCTAAAATAAAATTTTAATGGAAAATGTCATTTCTCTAATTTTTTGGCTAGTTGACAATGGCACAATTTTACAAGTAGTCATGAAAATTGAAATTTATTATTTTATAGATCAAAATATCACCGATGGAATAACATTCAGAAAAAATTAGTGATATTGACCATAAATAGAGTACTAAACAGCTCAATTTATCGTATGACCACATGTGTTAATTCTGATTTTTTTAAAAATTAATTTGTATTCTTTTGTCAAACAATTTCTATACTACTTAGAATTTTCAGTTAATTATAGTCTTTACGAGTAAACACATGACATGATAAATAAATAATTATTAATACAAGCGAAAATAAAATCTGTGCCTTTAAAAGAACTTAAAAAATTCCCCTGACTAGTATATGAACTTTTAATGTTAAATGATATAAGACTTACAAAAGCGAATAATACCATATCATTCCAAAAAATTTCAGATCCACTATTTCAAAACAATTTGCTTTTTAAAATTGATTTTTAAAACTTGTAAAAATACTGTATCAAAATTTTATCTGTATAAATTCATGTTAGCGTATTTATCCTTTAAAATATATTTTCACCCAAAATTTTAAAATTTGGACGAATTCCTACAAAAAATGCGATATTAAATGATATTAAATTCCGATATTAAATTCCTACCAAAAATGCGATATTAAATGTGGATTCTATAATCTTTCAGGGCAAACTATTTTAGCATTTTTCTAATATTACCAGGTATTCATTTAGTAGGTATTCTTTATATATTTCTACTTTTCTCAAAATGTTGATAGTATAATTTAATTTGCTTTGCTATTCAAATTGAAAATCTCGTAATATATATTCTATTACGGATCAAAATGAAACCAGCCTAAGAGTAACGAAATGCATGTTTTTATTATTCAGATATTATATGTTTTATTTGAAACTTACTCTGAAATGAGTATTGTTATTATATGAGTTTAAGCAGAACAGTATACATTTCAGGATAATTCCACAGATTTTCATTTTTTAAGAGGAAAATTTAAAGTCTGCCTATTTGAGCTTCAGAAATTCTTTGATTTATTTTTTTCCACATTTTTGTTAAATGTTTTTTGGCATCACTTCCCAATTTTATTTTTTCTATTATTAAATTATCAATATTTTAGAGGATTCTTGATATTTTGATACAAATAAAATCTTCCATTATTTCATTAAAAAAAAATTTTATTTTTTTGCTTTCGATTCTCAAGTTATCTCTTCCCTTCTTTACAAATATTTCTTTATATCTTTTATGAAGTAAATAAAAAGACAAGTAATAACTTATTTGCTTCTGACAAACTGAGATACTTTTTGTGATTTTCCCGAATTGCTTTTTCTAAAATTGAAAGCTTGATTGTTAATAGGTAAGAAGAAAATTGGTATTATTTAATATCTAAAAGACAATAGATTCCAAAACATTCTCTAGTTGATAAATTAAATATTACTTGTATTTATTGTTACTTTCGAAAAACAATTAAAGTTAATATTTTTTAGGTTTTGAATTATTGTTATGAAAGCTTATAAATATTAGTTATTTAGTTCGATTTCAATCCAACAAATCACTGAATCAATATTAAGGATCGTACCTTATATTAAAATGAAGAGCTAAGTCTTGCTAGTATCGCAACTAAATTTAAAAGGCTTCTTACTTGTGCATGGTTTACTTAGGTTTACATATTTTGACATAAATTGAACAGGCTGATTATTTTACGCCTATTTTTGCTTCAGAAGTATTTATTCCACTTACGATGTTTATTTGTTTAGTTGTCATATATCTTCTATCTTTGTGTAGTTCTTATTTGAAATATCGAATGAAATCAGTATTTGATTCATATTAACTAAGCATCTAATCAATAAAATCGAAGCGGCAATACAATTATTTAAATTTTTTTTTAAATCTAGTCTCGTTATGCTGAAAAGAAAAATCATAGATTACCCCTGAATATTTCCCCCCTATCATCCTTACTATTCATAAAAAATGACATAGCGATATCAATGCATTCCGTTTAACTCCATCAAACAGTTAAAAAAGCCGTCAAAGTTTTGGGAAAATAAGCTTAATAAGACAAAATTAAACACATATTTACCATTTAAGCTAAAATTTACATCCAAAATTTGTCTAACCCATTGAATCTTAAATAATCGTAATCACATTTATGTGGCAAACACATATCTTAGGCTCTTACAGATTTTGTCCAAAATATCTGCGTTTTTAAAGGACCCCCTGCCAAATTGAATTCACCTGGCTAGTTGCATTTTGGATCGATTGTATTCACATTTACTCAAATGGCCTTCCTTATTTATATTTGGCTCAAAATGTTATATAAATTAGTATAATGACTCCATACCATATCCCATCAATTTAATTTTTCTTCCTTTTCCCATTATATACGAACGGACATAGCTCTGAAAGGAAATCCCTGAAACGAGGAAATTAATAAAACATTTGCGGTCCAGTTGCTTGATGATTGACCTTTTATTTGTATGCGTGTATTTTGAAGATTTATCGCAGTCCCTTTTCAGACCATTGATAACATATTTGCAATATTTCAATCAACGAGTTTTGTGAAAATGAAAATCTAAGAATCAATATTATCAATCATTAAAGGAAATAGAAATAAGATTATATAAATTCATTGAGCACGATAATGCATCATAAAACAAATCAATTCAAATTCTTTCATTCAAAAGACTCCTTAAATGGTGAGAAAAGTAATAAAGTAGGTCAACGAAAAATCAGACAACTGAAGCAAACAAAAAGGCACGCAATAAAGCAACTGTTTACTCTTCATAATGATTATGGCTATTGATGTCATAGTTCAAAATTTCTCTACAAATGGAAGCTCTTGTTCAAAGTTTGAGAGAGCGAAAACTTTCTGATTAAAAAATTTCGCCAAATATTTATAAAAAAAATAGTATAGAGGAAAATAGCAATTTGATTAACCTTCATTAAAATATATAAAACTGCAATGATTTCATCATTCGTTCTATCAATAATCTATAAATCCTTTATTGCTCATTTTATATTCCTATTTTGTGTTCTAGAAAAATATTTGCACGGAATTAAATCCCGATTTTTTTTTCGTGTGACCTCTATTGGGAAAAGTTTGAAAGTTGCTATATTTGCCACAATAGTTTTTACCTGCTGGTTGATCACATCCAGGAAAATCTTCTGAGTAATAATAAAATGTGGAATTCTCACAATAAAATGATTAATTTCTGGCAGTTTCATCTCAAACGATGTTGACGAGGATGAATGTTTCCTTTTCTTAAGTTTTCTCTTTCGATAATTTTCTTTTTATCTTTCAGTAATTTCTTTTACTTGTCATATTTCTAAAAAAATAGTGAATTTAATCACATTGTACTATTTTAATTTTAAAGAAATCTAATTTCATTAATAAATAAGCTACAATAAGTCAAGTTTTGAAGCAGTCTTGCATATCTTCCAAATTGTGTTCAAATCGACTCATTATTCAATCTATGAATCTAATTAAAACATGAAATGATTTCTATTATGTGGAATTATTTGCTTTTCATAGGTTATTTTCGAATTTCGTATTTTCAAATTAAAAACCTGCTTTATAAATGGTGTTATTTTCAGGTTCCTAAACTTTAATTATGCAAAGGCTAATTAGTCTATATTTTGATATACAAAAGAAGGAATCATTTATACCTGAAGCTGTATATCAAAAATATTTTGTTAATCTTCAAAATAATGTTTTAATAATGCTAAATTTTCAATGCTTTACAAAACAAATCATTATGTGAGGGTATTTTTATTTTACTGATTCAAATAGATTAACTGAAAGATCTACTTAATTAGATAAGTTTTTGATTTTCCATCCTCAAATAAATAAAGACATTTAATAGACAACGGGAGAAGTAAAAATAATCTCTCGTAATGTCAACATTATTCAAGAGAATAGACAAGTTAATCGACTATCTAAAATTGAGTCATTCATTTCACCCAACTTATAAAAGTCGTTATTTGTCAGTTCAGAAACAGTAGTTGAGTAAATTTACATTTATTTGTGAGTGTCTGCTTCTGTGTTTCGGTAAGATTTTTTGTTGGTAGCCGAAAGCTGGAATAGTGGGATTTCCGAACTTGAAGCTAGCAATGGGAATACAAGAACGCGGTCTGAATTACGTTTACTTCGTCACGAATTCGAGTGACCTTCTTACAGCTGAAGAAAGAAAAAGAAAAAAGAAATGCTCTTCGAAAAGTCGAAAGAAAGAAAAAGAAGCTCTCCATCATTCTTTCAGTGGAAATCAATTTGTTACCTACTATAGCGGTATTCAAAAGCCAAAAATTTATTACTTGCTACTAAAAATGAATATTTATAAGAAAATAAATTCATCAAAATTTTTAACGCTTATTCAGAAGTACGTTAATGCCAAATAAGATTATAAAACCCTGGAATGTCTTTCAAGAACAATAATAGTTTTTGGTGAAAAGAAAATTACCAAGAATTAATAAATATTTCGCACTTAATATAAACGCTTTATTTCATTTCATTTTATTATTTGAGATCTTTTGCACTACAAGCAAAATAACTCATGAAATAATATATTAATATTGGTTATCGCTTCAACTGCAATTTCACTTTTTTTCAGTTAATCAACGGGAAAGTGTTTTATACATTGTAGGAAAAAAACATTATTTTAAAGCTTAAAATTTACTTCTAATCACTTTTAATCAACGTAAAAATACTGAAATCGAGAAAGAAAAAAAAAGAAGACTCTTTGAGCGGCGCAAAAAGAATAAAATTTGGGAAAAATTAAAAATAGAAAAATCTTTTATAATTTATATTCACCTTCAATTATGCAGAATAAAGTTTTAAAATTCTAATAGACTCTAAATGTTTCAATTTTGCTGCCAGTTGACGGAAAAATGATTTTTAAAAGTCCTTCGCCACTTTTTGAGGTCACACACACACACACACACACACACACACACACACACACACACACACACTAACGTTTCAAAATTCAGTTCAAAATCGGGATTTTACCGTTATAAAAACAGGCTACAAAGAACGAAATGTCTCAATGCAATAAAGAACATATACATCGAATCCAATAAAGATAATACTATCTTTCAAGACAAATATAAGGAGTTGAAATGCGCTAAAGAATAACGAAAACCGAGCATATTAGCGTAAATTGTGAACCTGAAAGGTGATATATCGTCACTTAACACAGTTAGGGGATTCCTGTTGAGTTATAGCTAAATGCACTCCAAGTAGCACTACTTCGTCTGAAAGTAAAGGTGAGAAATTTGACAAAGAGCTATCTGAGTGTGAAAAGTTATAACTTTCGCTGCGATTGAATCAAAAGAAATCAACGGAAATAAAACTGATCTTATGAAAAACTGAAAGAGTCTTTCTAACATTTTCAAAGCAGTCTAGACTACAGATCTGCTTGCAAAAAATTTTGGGCCTCTTACACACGCCCGATGGACGACGTGTACAAATCGGTTCTTAGGCTTAATCATTTCCAAAACAAATTTTACAAATGTCCTCAAGATGTGATTACATAAATTCCTGTCAGGTTTATCCTTAAGAAATGTCAGGTTGTGAAATTTATTCTTAAATCTATTTTGAAGGTGCTAATGCAACATTACCCTAGCCAGATAACATTAAGAGAATATCCTTATTATTAAATGAAGCGCATTCCTATCTTTATATAAAATATATTATTGACTATGAAAGTAGATTATATACAGCAGATGCAAAAACTAAGTTACAGGAAAGCCAAATACCAAAGCCAACAACTCTAAATACAAGGTCTGTAAAAACTTTTAAGATTCATTCAAAAGCTTTTGATGACGCGGGCTACATTGAGCTGATTGATAAGATAAAAAGTAACCTGTTGTTTTCCCCAATGATGGAAATCTTGACTAAAGATACTGCTTCATCAGTTATGCACGATAAAATCAGTTGAGTTTCATTTTCAGAATTTTTATGTTATGTCCATATTGTTAGAATATGTGTCAAATTAATCACCGAGTATGTAAAAACAGTGTGCGGATAAGGATATAGAGATACATATATTAGATGAACTTTTTCTTAGACTGTAGTATAAGATGCAGCCCCGTTATGATAAGGGCAATGTTAAAAATTACTTCAAAAACTTGATAAAGGCAACTGCAATATTTTCAGCTAAATGGTTCGCTTGTAAGTGGAGGAGATTTGGGAGGAATGAAAATAATTTTAACAAAGATATTTGATATAAAATATTTTCAGCTAGTACAAATTGGAAATTTTCGGAATAACATCTTAGAACAGTTAAAAATAAAAATAAAAATTTAACAGCAACTAAAATTTAAATTAATGAATGAATTAAATTTTCAAGACAATTTTCTCATGCTTCCCTCATGTGAGATAAGACTAGGATAGGCTTTTAAAATTTAAAATTAATATTTATTTTCTAAAAATGTCGTCAAAAATGACAAAGACAGCTTAATATTTACATACCTAAGGTTTCCTATAAATTAAAAGATATTTATTTTTTCTTATATTTTGTAAAAGATTAATGAGATGAAAAATATGCTTGTGCCCGATTATTACTGCTGACTATCTTTGCAGTTAATGGTAGATGCTATTGTTCATCCATAATGGAACAGTCGGTTTCTTGTCCTAAGAAATTTCTCCTCCTAAACAGAATTTTAAGATTATTTATCTTTTCTCCCACTTTTCTCTCAACTCATCCAACATAATGAATAATGGAATAACTAAAACAAATTAATTTGTTGGTTCATTTTTATCCTAATTTATTTTTTGTAAGCTCATTTATCTTGATATCAACGCTTTCGTGTGAAGTGTTTTGAACAAAAATAAGTGATTACTCATTAGGAGATTCATCAGTCTGAATCCCTTTTTTTTTCTGTGATTTTGATATGTGAATTCTTGCCTTTGTTTTCATTTCAATACCCTCTTTTTCGGGAGTATAGGTAAAAACCTTTGTTCTGTTGTTTTCTTCTTCACTTGCTCAAGAGGAATTTAAATCCTCAAATAATATTTAATTATTCAAAAACTAAAGGAATTGATACTATAGAAAAGAATACGAATACTTAATACCAATGATTGGCATTGATAAATGAAAATGATTGCGAGGCAATAAATAAAAAATGAGTAAAAAAAGATGAGTTTTGAGAAAAATCTTAGAATTAGTTGAAATTTATTTTTAATTTGCAAAATATGATAGCTTTGTTTTGTTATGCAATGCAGTTCCAAAACAAGAGAGTCTCATAAATGTAAATACTATTTTTTGATATACTATAGTAAATATAAACACTATTTATACTACAAATAATATTAATACTCTGATAATGTAAATACTATTTTAAATTGTAAAAACCTAAAATTTGTCTGTAATTAGAATAATTATTTGGTTGGAGATATAATTGGGAGAGGTAGGACACATCCGATCCCTACAATTGATTAACATAAAACAAAATTAACTTATTGCAATAAATATACAGCTTTTAGGATTGACTTAACTATTCGTTCATAAAAAACATATTATTGAGTCTAAAACATTAAAAACAGTTAATATGATAGTAACAAAAAATGTGATTGAGAATTTACATTAAAAATACAAGTAGTTACCTACTTTTCATATTATGAAATAGTTTTTTTAATACTTGTAGTTAAAAAGCTCATAAATACTTTCAGCTAAAAAGTTTTACAGCGACAAATATAATAATACGATTATTTCATTTGGTGGAAGAGCAAAAATTAAAAACAGAGTATTATATTAAGCATTTAACCACTATTTCAGAAGTCCTCCCTCCTATGGATATTACTGTATCATTACCCACTATGCAATCTGCCCGGCAAGAACTGGATATTTCTTTCTCAACTCGATAGAGATACTTCAACTATTTCTGTTAATCTTTTTATTTTTTTTATTCTTGTTATATAAAATAAATATATTTTTGTTCCTTATTAAAAATGTCGTAGGGTCGTTTCTCGATGCTTTAAACATTTTTAGAGGAGGAATCTGTCCATACCCCCCACAAGTGGATCACGCCCTGGTCACCATTGCGGCTGATGCGAATTGCCTTCGGACCAAACTTGCAATGCTCTAGCTTGTAGCCAAGTAACATAACCATTATAAAAAAGTGACTCTTCAATTCAACGAATGTTATCTGACTTATGAAGCTAACGTCTCACTTTCTATTATTGTGAACTTTAAATTATTAAACAAATTGCGGTGCATTGTAAAAGTTTGCTATGATTTATTTTAAGCTGCGTCATACGGATAGGTTAGAAACTTTTTATCGAGAACTGAGGAATTCCTAATGCTGCCTGCATTTTCATTTCCTACGAAATTCATTTCAAATGTTCGTATTATTTTCCTCCTTATCTTTCTCCCCTCTTTTTTGTATGATTGTATTTTCTCACATTTGATGGTGTAGTGTGATGTGGATGGCAGCTCATCTGTCGTCCTCGTTGTTTGACCCTGGGACAAAATTACGTAGTCTGTCCCAAAATAGCCTTAGTATCTCTTTAAAACTGGACGTTTATATAACTAAACCAAACTGACTTCTCACATTTGATCTATATTAGAAAATTTCTCATGTTCTCGAGTCTCTCTACCTTAGTTTTTATTTAATTACTGGCTGTTGTTAATTCAGATTCGAAAATGGAAAATAAGAATCGAAGAACAAAAACAAGTCGTAAAAATGATTATGAATTCATATCAACAAATGAAACATTTTGGAATTAACTTATTTTAGTAAATATTCTTTTTTATATAGTTTAATTTTTCTAATATTCTGTTAATTACACTTGATATTTATTTTGAATATTTATTTTTTTATTTTTCGTTCATTCTTGTAAAATTCCATGTATTTACAAATAATCACCATTGATTTCAAACGTTTCTTATTCTTTATGAGCAACAAATATCTTGAGGGACACTTATTTAATATCCTTCAACAAATAAAAAATCTACAGTTTATAAACAAATTTATTTCCTCTACTGCAAATAGTGAAATTTAAGATTGCCGAATTACATTAATAATTTAAGAGCAGCAAGATATCGTGAAAAATAATTACGAATTCATTTCAACAACTGAAACATATCGTAATTAACTTATTTTAGTAAATAAACTTCTTTATTTTGTTTTATTTTCCAAATATTATGTTAATTGCATTTGATATTCATTTTGAATGCTTATTTTTTATTTTTCGTTCTTTCTTGGGAACGGCCATGTATATACAAATAACCAACGCTACTTATTCTTTCCTGAGCAACAAGTAACCCGAGGGACGCTTATTTAATGTCCTTCAACAAGTGAACAATCAACAGTCAATAAGCAAATTTATTTCCTATACTGCAAACAGTGAATTTAAGATTGGCGGTCTTTGATCTCTTTGGCGACAGAGACTCGCTCGTTGGCACTCTTCCTTTGGGAAGCAACCCTAGTCTTTGCTCAAAGAAGCAATATTCTTTATATGTTTCGATTTTTATTTATTCATTCTCTTCGACCCCCTCAATGCGTCGCTACCTATTTACCCCCATGCGACAAAACGAGCCTCGGCTCATTTCATTTGTCACTGTCACCCCCTTCCCCCTTCAAGAGGGAAGTGGCAAAAAAGAAACGCGGCTTTTATTTATTTTTTTTCTCTCTTTAACATCTTGTATTTTACTAACTTCTTTTTTTCTTCACTACGATTTATATGAGATAGATCTTGAAGGGGGGGGGGCTAGAAAGGTAAAAAGGGAGAGAGCGAGAGATGGAAATCGCCTCTCTAAATCAATCAACGCTATTCAGGAGGGTTTCGGAACTCAGTCATCAATATGAAAAATCTGTCCGTATGTTGAAATAATTGTCGATTTATTTTTGAGCGGCATTTGCAACCTCAAGGGAGATTTACAGTTAATAAACTTGAAATATACGCTATAGCTTGTGCAGGCATTTATTTTTCACGTTAGGGTGGTTTCAAAGAGACTCATAATTCTTCGTCTTTAAAATCTATTACGCTTATAATCGGTTATTAGTTTGATAGAGATGACAAATCTCGCTCTAATCTAATGTTTAATTCTAAACAGATAAAAATGAATTACTCTGTCTCAGTTTGCCTAGTGTTACCCATAACAGAATAATTTGATTGCTACTGGTTAAAATAAAGTCTTCGTTTCAAATTTGAATTTTATCATTCTTCAGAGATAACAAATTAGAGTTCCGTGGGCTCAAATGAATTAATAAATGGTTGAAAAGTAATAAAACAACCACTTACTTTCTGATTAAAGTCTTACAATTTTGAAAATAGACACGTGATCAGATTTTTCAAACCAGCTTCCGCTCATGATCGTATACATAATGAATTCTAATAGTAACATTATTAAAAAAATATTTTATGTTCTATTTTAAATATTTATTAAATACAAAAACACAGTTCTATACTTGTTATTTGAATTAATATAAAAACATGTATACCTTTTTTTTAAAAATTGATTTAACATTATCCAAAGTTGTATATTTAAATAATATAAAAGTAAGAATTTTATTTTATGTTATAAGAAAAGCATATTCTAGCACACAAATTTCATATATCTAGATAGTACAATATATAAATATAACTATAGCATATATGCATGTGTATGTGAAAACTTTCTGCACCTCATTTTAAAAAGTTGCAATTAATTATTGTTTAATTGTTATAATATGTTTATTTTAAATTATTGTTTTTAAGGCATTCAGTTGCGACAAATTCATCGATGATATCATTAACAGTCTATGATATATTTAAGAAACTTCAAAAAATTATGCTATCCAGTCGTATTTTTAATCATATTTAAAATAATAATTAAATAATATTTTATTTCAAAATTACTCAAGAAATTCATCAGCATCTCCAGATAAAAGAATGAATAAATGCATTTTTTTCCTTCAAAGAGAACGCACACGCACACACATGCATATGATAGAAATATACTAAGCAGATTAACCAATCACAGAATAGCGAGCCAAGCATTAACAGATCACACAGCAAAAGGAGTAAAAAATAATGTTGATTATTTAAGTATAAAGCAGTTACAGAATGAATAATAAATATGGTACCTGACTTTAATTGCGCGTCCATAAACAACATTAACCACAGAATTTGTGTATCGCTCCCATTTTGTAGGCTTTTTGTAAAAGATCATCCGTTTAAAATTCTGTAACCTAAAAACCATTCTGGATAAATTAAAAATGGGTTTCAATTTCACATCCAATTTCAATGATTTTCCAACTAGATTCTCATTAGTACTGTTAATGCTCAGTAATATACTAGTATACTCCGATTAGTTATTTTCAGATATTGAAATGCTATTAATGTTGGAACTTTCGATTATAATATTTTTTCAAAAATAAAAGATCTTACAGCAATTCAATTAAAGCAATTATTTAAGATTCCTCATAAGATAGAAATTTGCAATTTTTCTCTTTGCAGCGTTATAAAACAAGAAAATTGCAGAACATTAAAGCAGAACCCAACGCTGATTTTCTATTAGTAGTATCAGAAGTCCAATCTGCATCAGCAAACAAATTCTTACCAAAATTATTATTATCTTTTTATATAATAATTTGACATTTAGAATATCTTTCAAATATCTCAATATAATTTTGCATTCAATCCAGGAAGAAATAACAGACCAACATTATTAATTCAAAATAAAATATATGGCCTTGTTATTAAAATAACAAATACTTAAGAACTATTCTTTATAGAACATTTAGAAATCCTTTTGTACTACTAAGTATCACACGGGGCTTACAGAAGTAGACAACACATTTATTGAAGGAAACATCAGACGTATTCTATTTTCTAGTGAGATTAAGATGTAAACATCTCGATTTCATTTGTAAAATATTAATGATAATTTTCATTTCAAATGAGATAGATCCAGTCATCACAGCTTCTGTTGAATCAGCTAAAAGACAAGATTCCCTCACTCTGTGCAAGAGGATGAAAATTGCTGACCAAAACAAAATACCTTTAAAAAAGTCCCTGTGTTTCCCTTGCCTCTTACGTGTGTGTCATGAAAATCCCTATCGAATCTGATTTTATAAGCTCTATAAAAAATATTCTCACTATCAAAATTTTACGATATTTAAGTCTAGGGATAATGATATCCCTCCCTTCTTTACGCTTCTGCTTTTTTACACCGCTGTGAACGGACGAGCCTTGTCCGTCAACTTGTAAATAATGCCTGCTTCCCGTTGTGGAATAAAACAAACTTGAAAATTCAACCTATCTTCTCCATGATCTCG
>JAOUZG010033074.1:7340891-7360297 GCA_026289955.1 Argiope argentata
TATATATATATATATATAACAAATTAGTAAAAATATTGAGTTTACAAAAGCAAAAAGAATAAAAAAAGAAGAAATGATGAATCCATACTGAAGACTTTTTCATTCAAACAAGGGATTTTTTCTGTGTGGGTTTTGATTTTCATTCAGAAATATTGAACACTGTGACCTGCAAATCCACAGATATTGAGGCCTTTAAGATTAACCAGTATAACAAAAAAAAAGACTACAAATTATACGATATGAAGCAAAATTATTATTTTCAAATCCAATCAAAATAAAAATAGAACAAACTGTTCATATATAAAACCTCAATAAATTTACAATGCAAATTTTAAACCAAGGGATGGGATAAAATTTTGAATGTAGATATACGGTGTAAGCTCAAGAATGATGTGACCTGGACTCAGAGAGACTGAAATTTTATTCTCACTGTAAAAAAAGGTAAAATAGAGTCGCAACAAAATTTGCAGCACCAAAAAGGGCGAATTAAGAAGAAACGAAGAAAAGATGTAAACAATCTATAAAAATACAAATTTTCAATAGTTGAGCAAATTTGTATGAGGTGGGTGGTGCATAGTTACTGCAATTACCATGTCAAAAGAATTACTTCTAATGATTCACTGTCTAAGGATTTGGTTCATAGATTTGCATTTTAAGTCACTCAGCTCACAGCCGAAAATCGGGAATACATTGGAGTAAGATCAGGTGACCTGGATGATCACGAAGACATGAAGTGTGGGGGAGGGGGGTAATAAAATTGTGACAGAGGACCTTTTATGTTAAACAGCGCCATCTTGCATCCACATGAAGTCAAAATACTATATCTCGGTTGCAAATCTGAAATGATATTATTGATTAACATTAGTCTATAACCATTTGATATTGTACCTGTTCATAGATCTTAAAAATAATCTCTTTAAAAAAGTAATAAGAAAGATAAAAGTGTTTGTAATTCCACACTATACAGTATATTTTACTAAGAGTAACAGAAACTCGTTCTCACCATAAGATTTGAATTTTCTCAGTGTACTTAATGCTTTCTATAAATATTGTTACTCAACGCTTTTTCTATCCATTGAATAAGTAGAGGCCAGCTTTTATCAGCGTCATATAGAGTGAGGAACTCACTAGCAAAATTCAATAAATTTATTATTATCTGTTTGCAGTATTTGAATGCACTGATATCGGTATGGAAACTACATTTTTTTGAAGCATGAAAGCACATAGTTTTGTGGACATTAGAACTTGACACACTCAATTTGCACGAAAACTCCACATACATATGCACTCGGATCTTCGCCAGATATTACATGCGTGTTTTTAGAATAATTTGAACAGAAAGGAGAAGTAGTTCAGGATTAGATCGATCATTTTTGCAATCAAATTCTACGAAATTCCGTATCACTTCATACAGCGGGCACTGAATACGATTCCAGCTATCGATAGTTTCTACAGTAGACAAGTAATGACTCTGGTATGTTTTGTCCTTTAAGTAATGAAACATTACCACTTCACTTAAGAGGTATTTTATTCAAAACAAAGAGCAAGAAAACAGACTCAAGCAGTAAGTCATGGGCAGACCCAGAACTTCGCTCACAGTGACTTTATATTTACATAAGCTAATGATGTCAGCCGTAATAGTGTCTTATGTCAGAGTTGGAAATTCTATTGTCTTTTGCCTTCTAGTTTCGAGAGAAATTCAGTTGTCTAAGTTGAGAACAAAGAACAAGGTGAACACTATGATGAAGTAGAGAATCTGTTGAATTCGTATTTTGATGAATGCACGTTTAGTCTTTTAATTTTAAAGGCCTTTCAGAGACGCCATTTTTTGTATTCAAATACCGCATCATCTCCATTTTAAGTTTTTTTTTTCTGTAGTGTTAAGATTTTCCTGAAAAGGTTGGTGTCTAGAAAGTTGTCTTTGTAAGTATAACCGAGAAAAATAGATTATTGTTTTCAATACCTTCTTGAGCGAGTATTGTATAATTCCTACATTCAAACTTTTATTCCGTTCCTTCGAATATTATGTTCGCTTTTTTTGGTCATTTATCGGTATATATATATATATATATATATAATTAGTAGAATACGAGTATCGCTTAATTCCTGAAGCAGAAACCAATATTTGGAATAATTTATCCTTTTGAAATGAGCAATGTCCTGTCTTTATTATGATCTTATGACATGTCTGCTGAAAATTCCTTTTTTAATTCTTATTCCACATACTCTGAAACAGGGTTATAATATTCTTATTGAATGTTTAACGCTTTGCTCTTAATTCAAAAGTAAAATTTAAAAAAGGTTTTGAATGTCATTCACATAATTCAAAACTTCTTTTTTATTTTTGCCTAATAATATCGGCTCAAAATTTAAGTCTAGTTTTTAAGAGATCATTGATGAGTATATTATAAATAATCTGAGTTCTTTGAAGAATACAAAAAAAAATTCATTTTTAAGTGACTTAGTGACATTTTTAAGTGATAATCATTTAACTTCTATTTTATTATGATGGATTTAGTACATTATAGAGTACCTACAATATTATTTTCCTATTTTGGAGCATTCTAAATATTATTAAATTTAGCTCAATTAAGTGTGTTTCTCAGTCTACCTGGGGCATATTCACTGATATATGATAAATAGCATTTTCCCTTGTTAAGACTGTTATTGATTTTGTTCGAAATGTAACAAACAATTAAGAAATAGTGTTATAACAAGAAATTATTAAAATGTTTATTTTAGTTATTTAATTTGTTATTATTGATATATGTTATGATTCAATGTGAATTGTTTTCATGCATTTTCTATTTTCCCGTTCTCATTTTCGAAGAAAAATATAGATTTAAAAGTCAACAAAGTTACGATCTTAAAACTGTTGAAATAAGAATCAACAAAGGGATTTTTGAAATTGGAATCAATGCAATGTTTAAAATCTAATTAAGACTAAATTTCAGCCATGCATTCAAAATATTTGTTTGGCATTTGAAACCATTTTTTAATTTCCTCCTTTCAAATTTATAATTAGATAGACTTTTGCGTTTTCTTTCTAATAATACACTTATACATTTTCATGGCTGAGATTTCTTTATTCACAGCTATAGAAAAGTGTTTCTGATTTTGAGTCCTTCGTTTTAATCAGATACTTTCACCTTGGTCTCCATTTAAAGTCTTTGAAAATTGCTTTCGTCTCGTGTTGACATTTGTGACCTGGGCTGCAGCAAGACCTTATCGATGCTTTTAAACAAGGATGACCTCTTGAATGTCACGGATTCTGCACTTTCAGAAATGGAACTCGAAGAAGGGAAAGAAGAAAAGAAAAAAGTATAATTCCGCATTTGTTGGAAAATAAAGCACATTCTCGAAAGGAACCGGAGCAAAAAGTGACCGCCCGGAAGAAATGAATCCAATCGATTTGGAGAGATAAACTGGTACACGAAGCGAGTGCTTGGAACCGCCACTGATCCGACAGCGATAAAAATTAATTTACAGCTAAAACGGCGCGAAAAAACAGCATACGGAAAGCACCATTTCATTTTCCTGTCTTATCTGTTTCTACCATCGCACTTTCCGAGATCCTTCGCTTGCTACTCAAAACCAATTTTCCATTCCTAAATATCCAGACTCACGATGGGCGTGCCGAAACGTAACTTGGAAAAAAAAAGGAACCCAGCGAGTCAGTCGAATCCTAAGTTGCGTGTGAAAGATCAATCCGTTATTCTGTCAAATCTATAACCAAGATGGCAAGAGTAATAAATGTTCTTTTTTAATGAATTTGCAAGTAAATGGCGAAACGAATTGTCAACAAAATACTTGCCAAATAGTAAAGCAATATTCAGAATCTGTTTCCGACTCCTGTTGATTGTTGTGGGGCAACGATATCTAGTCAACGCCGAATCAGAGCGATTTTTGATATCTATTTCTCCCCCCCCCCCTCCTCCCAGTAGCTGAAAGAATCCCCTACAATTTGCTCGTATGATTTTTTTTCTTTCTTTTTCTCATTTTGATTCGAATAATGAGGAGTCAACATGTACATTTGTTAACATTTAGCCATCGCGTTATGAAGTAGGCGTTAAAATTCTAATTTGATCTTTATCTCGACATTGAATTTCTATCGGTTAATGATTAGCGTCAATCATTTTGCCATGTCATATTTTTACATTTAAATATAAGCGGTCTGTTAGAGTAATATTGTTTTTTTTTTTCTGAATTAGAATAACGTAAGTAATTATGTGAACAAGAAAAAGTAGTTTAAATCATTTGTACAGCTGTTTCCAAATGTTTATGATGGCAGTTTAAACAGTGGCTAATTTGTTATAAAGCCTGCATACTTGGAAACCAAGCGCCGTTCATTCAAGGATTTAATCAGTGTGCTGTCTTTCTTAGAAATCTGGCAAGCAATCAGTAATGTTGCGACATAAATTCCAGTTGTGAGCGTAATAAATAAACCAAGCCTACATGAGATGCAAATACCCAACCAACAACAAAAAACAAAGATTGAGATAAAACCATATGAAATTCAAAGTCTATTCGGGGCAGAGTCTTATCGATTAAAAAAGGGGAAAATTTCTGAAATCATATTAAACAATGAGAAAAAAAGAGGAAGGGACCTAATATGTCAAGAATATATTATGAGGCTAATATTAATAAATCCTTTAAGTAAGTAGCAGTATATTTATGTTCTGTTTGGAAAAAATATGAAGATTATTATGAGATGGACTTCACAATTTTGAACTTCGTTTGAATAACGAGGAAGACACCTAAGTTGGAGCCTCAATGAATAAACTTCAGAAAGTTGAAGATGAGGATGTTTATTTAAGAGCGCTTTATTAATCTACAAACACAGAGCTTATGCGATGTAACCAAGTTCTGAATTTAAAAGCCTCCGGGCACCGAAACTGAAACCATACCACCAGAACACCATTTTCACAAGCCTTTGAAAATCCTGTCGATAAAAAATTACACCTTTTAAATCGATTTTTTTTCTTCCCAGTAAAGTAATTTTCATTATTAATTGAAACTGCTTTCAATGCGATTTCATTTGATTTGAAATGCTCTTAAATACATAAAGCAAGGGCATTTCTCTTTCTGCATTTATTTTCTTGAGCATTTCAGAGATTTTGAGATGAGAGTTGAAGATATAATAAAAAAGGCTGCATTAAGTGATTCAAGTATTTATAATTAATTAAAAATTATTATAAATACTTGAAATACTTAATCTCCAAAATTTTATATTTAGGAATCCTTTTGCAACTTCAAGTATGGTATAATTCGAATTTTGTGTAATTAAGTTAATCATCTAAACTTGTTGAATTAAACCCAAGAGAAATTAATATCTGGAACTCCGGACTCTCAGATCACGGGGAAGACGCGCTATCCTTGTGCCAGGACATAGTTGCAATATAGAAATAGAATTCATTTTACATGTTAACTGATTAATTCTAAATTTTGAAGCAGGCTCAAAACATGATGATTGTCTCTAATGATCTCTCTCTTGATGATCATCTTGCTTGCTTCAGCTGTACATGGGGGGGGATAGTATTCACTTTGACGGATTTACCCAAAATCAAACACAGGTCTATAACTTCGGCGGACTGTTCATAAACTAAAATTCATACATCTACTTGTTCCATTCTTGAGATTTGAATCCACATATGTACGAATAAGGAAATCAAGAAACAACTCTTGGATGAATTGAAATTAAATATATATCTTTGATTTGAATAATAAAACCCTATGTTGGATTTCATATTTTTATCGAATTTCGATTTCTTCACATACACAGGGACAAACTGTCACTTTCTTTGAAAGACTGTCACAAAATTTGTTGCAAATCGAAAATTTTGATGCAAAGACTGCATGCTGCATCCTCATAAACTGTTTCTTTTTTAACTATTATGTTCATAGATAGATGAGTGTAATCATAAAAAGGAGTTTGTCGAACTCAAGAAGGTCAAAATCATTCAGATCCATCAAAATATCAAAACTGAATGCATTTTATTATTTAATTACTTTGTATATATTATATAATGAAAAACTTTAGTTTTTGGCATATGATCATATGAAAGAATACAAATTTTCACCATTTTAATGCACCAAATCTACTTAAAATATGTGTTCTAAAAAAAGGATTTTTTACATTAAGAATAAGTTACGAAATGTTCACAGAAATTCAATTATGATTGATTGAATATGAAATTAAGAAGCATTGAAAGTACGCAGATAAATAATAATATGATAATTTGTTTTCAAATTTGAAAAAGAGAAACATATTTAAGAAGTCTTGTGCTGAAATTATTTGAATATTTAGCTAAAACTAGAGTCTCTTATGGAATAAATCCCGCATAGATTTGTTTTTTCCTTTTTTATTTCTTCAATGAATTAAACAGAAAAACTTAACGGTTGTTAACTTAACTTAACTTAAAGGTTGTAAACGTGCAAAGGTTTTTACGAAAAATCAGAAATAAAATTAATTAAAATGGATAAAAAAATTATACTTTTTAATTCGGAATAATTAATTAATTAATCATGTAGTTTTTAAGCCACGGTCTCATGGTGAACATCAGAAGGTGTGGACATTTCTTCTGCATAATATTTTATTAATCAGTTACAAATTTGTAAGCATATTATGTTTAAAAAATCTCCTTAATTTTCATTTTTGTGCATATTTACTCCCAGAATTGCTCTTTTCACAGTGGTGCAGACATTACTAAGCAAATCCTTTAAAAAATGTCAATGTTTGGTCTTAGCTATTGATTTATCATTAATATGTTGTTTATATCAATCGTTTAAATTAAAAGAGAAAATAAAATAAAACGATTTGAACGTATGCTTCATTTCAATACATAAAACCACTCTCTTTTCCAATGTATGTTATTCAGATCAAAGGAATCTTTCTACTTTTTAATACTTGCGTGTTTTCATACATTATTACGTGTGTTTCATGAAATATATTATACTTCTTATAAAATGGAATTATTTGTAAAATGTTATCTCTTAGTTATTAAAAAAGGCTATTATTAATAGGGAATAAATATTTTGATTTAATTTTTAAGAAATGTTGAAGTAGCTATTAGTCTTTAACGCAATATTTACGTTTGATAAATCAAAATATTGAAATCGGTTTATAAGCGGTAATACTTTGCCATTACATTACATTTTCTTCTCTGTTATGTGAAATCAGCATCAATATAATTTTCAGCATCTGGATCTTTTACCTGAATCGTTATAAACAAACCACCACTTTCCTTCTAGCAAAATAATAATAAGGCACCAAGTTGGAACATTTACAAAGAATCTTTCAGATATTATAGAAACAATAAGAGTTATATTGATTTATTAAACATTCAAACATGGAAGTTCTTTTATTTTCGTTTCAAATTAGATTTTTGTCAAATAGACAGATATCTTTTCTTTCGACATACAGATATCTCCCCCCCCTTTACGGTGAATTGATTGAAAAACGTCTAATTTTGGAGATGCTTCATCCTTTATGAAAGCATTTAATTTATTGAGTACCAGAATTTTTAAACAAAGCTAACACAGGTAACTACTTGTATAAAAAAATTTAAGTACATAAAAATTAATTAAGGTATGTTTAATTGAATCGAATGGATTATAAAAAAATTGCAATTTACAACTCAGTTTTTTCCTTGAATATCTATTACTTTATGATTTGTACAAAATGTGATCATTTATTTCTATTTAATGAAGGACAATAATAAAGCAATAATTAATATTTGTTGTTTGATGTTGTAGAGAATAATCAGCGGTTACCATGCTATAATACTAGTAGAAATCTTTAATAATAAAGCTGCATTTGAATTCACTTTGACTTCCTGAATAAGTATGAAATCGAAGAAAACAGTTCAATATCTTCCAGCTTCAAATTTTTTAAAAAATGATATATTATATCTCAGAAAGTGTTGTTTTCTCTTTGAAAATACTCCAATAATGTAAAAAATAATGTAATGAAAAAAAATGAATCTGTATTTGAACTTTTATTACTGTTATAATATTATTTCTCTTACTACCTTTCTTTCTATGTGCTAGCATATCCTCATTTTTTAATCAATTATATTTTCTCATTGTTAGCAATTTTATTATATTTTAAAAGGGATTTCATCTGATCGCATTTATACGTTTGAAAGAAGATAATGTTTCACTGCATTTTCATATTGTATGAGATTTTATGTTGGTTGTTGCCAATATCAGAACTATAATTGTTGAGCAGTAAAAATTGATGCTGTTTCCAGTGGTAATAGTAGAGCAAAATTAAAGCTAATTTGATTAATTTTTTAAATATTAGTTGGAAAAGAAGATGGGATTTATAAGGAAAGACTAATTGCAAATTCTTTTTTCATTTGATTTTATATTTTAAAAATCTATAATTCAAACATGTCATTCCAAAACATTCTTTTCATTTTCGAAAGGTAGAAAAACTCTGAAATCAATGGTGATTTATATTTCTCATTTATTTTACACGGTGTGAATATTAAAGTAAAGCATTAACTTTTTTTAACAACTATAGTTACTTTTAAAATAAAAATTATTGCTTCGATTTGATATATAATATAATTTTTAAGATAGTTTTTCCTTGCAAACTTTAATATCTTCTTATATATATGAAGTTCAAAAAAGGATTTCTATTTTTTTTAAGAAACATTTTGTTTCTTATCTACCTCTCTTTAGCCTACTTAAAAATCTGTTTCCTTTATCCCACAATATTCATTAAAACTCACTTAAAAATGTTTAAAATTTGGTAACTAAAGTAATTTTGTAATATTTGTTTTAAATTATTTCACTATATTCCCAAATTTTCTGATTGTTTTGTTGTCCGGTAATGGAATAAAGTATCAACCCTTAAAAAATTTATTTATTTTAAACATTTTTGTTTAAGCTGTATCCCGATACTTCAAACTCAAAACTCTTTTTTTCATTTTTAATGATTTTTTCGAGTTTCATAATAATGTTGCCAATATTTTTTTCATACACACATCTGCTTTTCCATTGTTCTGTTACATCGTTTTACTCTTTACTTAATTTAGTATATTTGTTTTAGTTTGAACAGAACTTTCGAGGTTATTATTATATTGGCTGAATAAATGTTTCAAATCTTCTGTAACTTATTTTAAATTACTTGAAAAACTTCCGAGCTTAACTTTTTGCTTATCACTGAGTAGAATCCATCTTATGCTGTCGTTGTGCAGTATTTCTTGCAACCTGGATATTTTGATGCTGCAAATTAACATCAGTTCAAATATCTATTACTTTTGAAACCTGGATATTTTGATGCTGCACATTAACATCAGTTCAAATATCTATAACTTTTGAAATAGAAGATTATCGACGCATTCCATTATCAAACATGCAAAGGAAGCATTAAGAATGGTGTTGCTGTGTTTTAATATTTACACACCCCGCCCTTTGAAAGTGAAATATACATATAAAAAATTTATAATGAAATGAATTGAAGAATATTATTATCAGTTATATATAAAAGGCAGAAAGGCGATAATGATTACAACAGATTGCTAATAAGTTTTTCAAGGAAATTTTAAATTTGAAGTCATATAATATTCATTATTCTGTAATTACGGTTTGTGGAGAATTCGTGTTGGCTGATTACGATAACGGATCAAAACATAAAGAACCATCTTCCGTTGCCTATAATGCGTAGCGTTAGTCCTACGATCAACAAACCATAATTCTATAAATCAAACAAATCACATTATTCAAATTGAAGGGTAAATTTATTAAAAACATATTTTTTAAATTATTTTGAAAGAAGTATTTTTAAATTTAATTATTTTTTACGGTTTGTTATCGTAAATATGAGATAAACTTGGTATCAGTGTTTTCTTAAATTATTACCCAAAAATGGAATATAAATTTTGGTACCAAAAATATAGAAACAAAATTTAATTAATTATATTGGCTAACTGGTAGTGAAATTATTAACAAATTTTCATCGAAAATACATTGCAGTGTAAGAATTCAGGATTCTAGTCCTTTGGAAAGTGAATAAAAAAATTCATTAAAAAAATTCCATTTGTACTAAAGTAATTCAGATACAAGTTAAAACTATAATATTTAAAAATAAACACTAAATTCCTTTAGAGTCAAAATCAAATTCATTTTTAAGGGACAGCGGACTTTATTAGATGCTTGGGAATTATTTAGTTATGAAGCTTTTTATGTATAAGTATTAAAATATTAATACATCAAATTTCTTTAAAAATATTTTAAAACAAAATATATTATTTTTTTAAAAAATAATAAAAATAAAAAATAATTAATTTTTAAAAATTTTTAAATGCGATTTAATTTTTAATTTTTTCTATTATTTTTTTCTTACTACCCAATGTAAATTTATTTCGAATAAAACTACGAATAATTTTGTAATTCTACTTAAATGTCGATTTTTTAGAAATATTTTTATGCGCATTTACCAAATTTTCATTGAAATTTTATGTTTTGCTGAACTAAAATTGGGGAGTTAAAAGAACTCAGAATATAAAATGCATACCTCAATTTCTTTTAATGTTTGACCAAAATCTTTTTTATCAATTTCCTTTAATATCTTCAAAAATTAAGATACCAGAAAGGTTTCAAAATTTTTTAAATATAATTACAATATCATTTTGAGAACAGTCAATAAGTCTTTTTTTTTCTTTTAACTTCTCAAATATTTATTTTACTGAATAATACATTTTACAACACTATTTCAGTTGAATACTAACATATATTTCGGTTATAAAATATTTTTAAACGATAAAAATAAAATTACATGTTTTCGTCCATTTTTTGCTTACTTCAAAACCCTTTGTCCTTTTAATGATATTTAGCAAGAAGCCAAAATCCTTTTCTAAGCTGTCGAGAAAAAAAAATTAAGCATGCAAAGTTAATACATATAAATTATTTCACGAAAATATAAAGCCCTCTTTTTAAAAAGTTCGGTTTCCCAAGCTATACAGGGCAAGTTGTTTATCATTCTAACTTAAGTTAATTTACCAGTTTTCTAACGACAATATAAAATAGTTTTTTTCTTCAGAAAGCTTTTCCTGAGCGTTGCGTGATTCCCGTCCGTTGAATCTTTTTCAGTTGAAGAGGGCAATCTGGCTTCGGTGCTGTGTTTCCACCTTCCAAAGCAAAAAAAGCATCTTTGTTTTCGTGGAAAACAAGCATTCATCAGTTAGAATTACTGTTAATGGTGACCACTGAGAAATCGCTCCACAACACGCCTGCAACTTAAATAGGGAGGGGGGAGGGATGCAATCAATCTGTTTTAAATGAGACAACTTGCCGGCTATTGGTGGGTGATTAGTGATCACTTGCCTATAAGTGGGAGCCGCCTTTTTCAACCGCATGAAAGGTAGCTGATGTCTGAAACGGAATTATTGCGTCGTTTTTTGCCGGCTTTTCAAGACGTGAAAGCAGACAATTTCTCCCTGAATCGAAAACTCTCCAGTTCATTAAGATAAGAAGTTCAGAAGTCAAATGTCACGGCGTCTATTGCAAATTAAAACATTTATTACATTTTCGCCGTCTTTCTTTTCTTTCGCCCGGTTTTTCGATTCCGAAAAAATGAAACACAGTAATAAATGTTTCACTTTTTTTATATGAATTGCAACAGAAGCTTAATGAGTTTGCTGTTAAGAAAATTAAAAACAATTCCCACATTTTATTTTAGCTCCAAAAACAATGCTGAACTAATTTGTTTTTTATATAAATTGCTTCGTAATAAAGCAGGTTTCTACTTTAATACAAGATAATTGTAATATATCATTTCATCGTATATTCTAATTGGAAATTTATTACAAGTGATGCAAAGAAATCGCAATGATGTTGAAAATATAAAATAACTCAAACTTTGTGATCAAGAAGAAAAGAGTGCTTATAATTAAATGTTTTTCGTCAAAATTTTTACTTGGAACTAGCTGAAACCCGGCGAGTTGCAACCGCAGAATAAATAATTTGGGAAATATCGTTTGAAAATTAAGAAACTGGCTAGGATGAATTTCTTTTATTCGAGAAATCAAAAGTTGGATCAATGTAGCGATTAGAATGAAAAGTTATAAATAAAATTGCAAAGAATTTCCATACTATTACATGCTATAATTTTATTTAATTTTACTGTTCACAAATTTTTTTACAGTTGCTTCAGTACATAATTTTCGAAAAAACTATTGTTTAGTTTTATCTTACTTTCATTAACATCATGTACTATTTTTAGTAGTACGTTTCCTATTGCTAATATTTCTATTTGATTATTAGAACAGTTTTAATGAATGAAATGTATGCAAAAGTAACTTTTATTTGTGTTGAACCATCTTAAATCATTTTTGAACTCGATAAAATATTGCTTTTTAAAGTATATATTTGTAATTTGTTCTTTTATCCCTTTGTTAACAAAACTGCTTTGTATTATATCAGAAATGAATAAATAATTTAATTAATATAGAAAAATATCCGTTATATACAAATTTATCGTTCCTTGTTATGTAGTTAGAATATATGATTTTATTCATTCTTTCTTGATGCTTTTATGATTTTATTTTATTTTTTTCATGCCTTTAATATTTATTTTAAAATTATGTATTATAAATATTTCAAAATCTCGAAATTATTTTTTTTTCAAATTTGCTATAATTAGTGCTATTTAAAATTTAACTAAATTAGTTAATTTACTGATATTTTAAAATGTAAAATTATCAAAATTACGTATTGTCATCGGGAATACACAGATGTTCGAAAATTCATTTTTTTCATATCAGGAAAAGAATAAAAATTTCATTACAAAATTCCGCATTTACAAACATGAAATAATAGAAATTAAACAAATTTCTTAAATATATATTCGTCAACAAAAAAAATTTTTGGAGGGGATTAGGGAAAATTTGAAATGTTAATATTTGTGTGCCATGGTCTTTGTCTGATATCTGATACACGTGTAAGAAATGTTAAGCGGCAACGGAAGACATTTAACAAAAGAAATCCTTCTTATTTTCGAACCTGATCACTTTTTCTTCACATTGTTTTCGTTCTTAGATTAGAAATAATATTATATTTTATAGGTTAAAGTTTATTAAAATTATTATGATTACGTTAAAAATTACATTTTCAACACCAAATGTTTTCATGTTATTATTTGTTTTACGAATATATTAAAAAAATCTTATAAATATAATTATTTTAAATATCGTCTATAATCTGAAAGAAAATATATACGGCTTGTATTCTTAACTTTTTTTTAGGTATGTTCATAGAATAAAAAGTTGTGTGTGCGTGTGCTCGCATGTTCGTGTATGCATGTGTGGGCTTATTTAATAATTTGAAATAAACCTAGACCTTCATAGAACACCTCTTGAGTAATTTTAACTAATGACTGAGAGCTTTCTATTCTAAATGCATGTAATTATAAGCGAATAAAAGCTTCTTATAATTTTTTACCATCATATTATTACTCTTTGCCAAGTTAAATCTTAATTGAGAATATTTGTACTTTGTAAAACATAATGTTTAAAGATAAACACATGAAGGTGATTTTTCTCAATGGGAAATAAAAAGAAAACATGATAAATACAAAATGATAATTCTAATAAAACAAGTTGTTGAATAAGTTTTTTAAAAAATTAAGTAATGTCTTCCAATTTTGTCAATTGAATTTAATCTTAAAATTTTACAATGATGCAATGAAGTATATCACAAAGAATATTGTAACAAAATTTACAAAAGTTCATAAAATATTTGCAAAAGTCTTATGCGTTGTCTCATTTTAAAGATAACAAGGGTGGAAAAAAAGTGTTTAAAGGCTGTATGTTTCATTTATCAGATGCTGCTTAAATGATTTTCGGCACAGTTCTCATTCTTCAATTATGATTTATATGAAATAGTGAAGAATTTCAGAACGTAGAAGCTTTATATTTTAGGCTTTTAAAATCAAATCATTGTAAATGCATTAAATTAGTATGTGAAAAGTAGCTAATTAAGATGTGAATAATTTTAACTAATAATATATTGGTTCCGTTGATGCAAATTATTCCCAAATAATCAATAAAAAAGATTTGAAAATTTCATTCAATTCTTAGTTAATTAGATTAATTAAATAATTTAATGGATTAATCTTTAATTGATTTTATTATGAAATTTAGTTTAATAAAAAGATTTGAAATGAAGATTTAAAAAATTTAATAAGTGTATTACAAATAACTTTTAAATCGATGCTTCGAATCCGAATATAATGACTTATTTATCAGTTTCCTTTAGTACATAATAATTTTCTTTCTTATGAATCGCAAGTTTATTTCTGTAAGTATCCACTTTCTAAATGTATCCTTAGGAAAATATATTTTACTTTCACATAAACAAGCATATAAAGTTATCATAGCACCTTGTTGAATTACACTAGAGTACCAAATTTATATTGAAGGTCACTAGAGCACCAATTGTATATTGAAGGGGCCATTTCTGATGCAATTGATGAAAATGTATAAGTAGTACTATTTGTCAGTCATGCAGAGGATAAAATTAGTTGCTATTTAAAAAGAGTACTAAGCATTAGTGTCCAACATTAACTTTATGATTTAATAAAGGCTTGATTTATTTAATAATGCAATTAAACTGAATATCGGTGCAGCAAATAATGAAATATAACACAAATTTGAAAAATAATTATAAAAAATTATTAAAAAATAAAATATTGAGGCAGATCTACTAGTTTCTGCTAGTATAAAAAGCCATTATTGCATATTTTTATTCATTAATGTAATTTCACTATACATTAAGATCCCCATTTACATGATTTAACCATTTAGTAAATCGTAGCAATATAATTATCAGAAATATAATCCTATTTTAGCTAAATTTTACATAAATTGGAATTAGTTTATTTTATCTAGGATGGAATTATTAATTAAAGAAATCGGATATCCAAAATGTAAGCAATAGTATGAAACAATGAAATATAGTTGCCATTGTAACAGAAGCACAAATTTTTAAGGTATGTGACAAATATTAATTGATTTAAAAATAAACAGTCTTCCCTTCTTTTTTCGATTTCATTCATTATTCTAGAAACAATAAGCAAAATTTTTACATGAAGGCTTTCAGTCTTCTTGAGGTTTTAGATTGCTACTTTTAAAATAACGATTTGCATTTCTGTCAGCAGGTTCCGAAGGAGCATCGCCGAAACCAGCCCCTTTAACTTGCCACCTGAGGAGACACAAAAGCAACCGCAAACCAAGGACTCCTTTCACAACTCAACAACTCTTAGCTCTGGAGCGGAAGTTTCGCTCCAAACAGTACCTTTCGATTGCTGAGAGAGCAGAGTTTTCCTCTTCTCTCAATCTCACAGAAACCCAAGTGAAGATCTGGTTTCAAAACCGGAGAGCCAAAGAAAAACGGCTCAAAGAAGCCGAAATCGAAAAATTGCGCATGGCGTCCAGACCCTATCCGACACTACCTTCTCCACTGCAAATACAGCACGGAGGACACCTTGCCGGTCTACCATCTGCAGTTGCAAATGCCTTTCTGTCTCCAATAGTATCTGGCGTTAGTGCTTATGGGAAAATTCCTAGTTCAACTATCCTGCAACCCTACTGTATACCATCCTCAGCTCAAATGACAGGACTAACATTATGTCCCAGGTGACGTCACATTTTAATTTAAAAACTTCAGAAACTTTGTCCTCGGAGAACATGTTTTGTGCAAATCCATTGTTGAACATCTTGAGAGTCTTGAAACATATTACTATATGTAATCGATCTCTCAGTATTGTAAATACATGAAGTGGTTTTAATTGTTATGTATTTTAAATCGAAATGTATGCTAGATTGTTAAATGGAGCCATGGAAAGACGAATCTCCCAGTCTTTCATGATTGTATACCAAAAGTTAAATTAACTAAAAATGCATTTTATTAAAACAACAGAATTTCAATGCTTAAGTCATAAAGAAATTGCTTCAAGGATGAAATTCATTGCACAATCAATCCAATTTTTTCAGCCCTCCGGGTGTCTCTGATTTAGGTAAGTAAACTCCAGAAAAGACTCTTTTTATTGAAAATGCTGAAGATTTTTATATATGCAAAAGGCTCCAGAAACCAAATGTTTGATTTTCTTTAGTATGTAAGTATTGTAACCAAACAGACTTTTAATTGATTGTGTTTTTGAAAAGCAATGTAGATAGAGACATACAAAAAATCCTATGTGAAAGAATTTTTTGTTGTCTTGAACTGTCTTCGTTTTTGTAAGTTTTAGTAAATATTTTAAATAAAGCTAGATAATAAATGTATCAGAAATTAATATCTTTCAAAAATAATGTATGCATTTTCCGATTCTTTATCAAAGTTTTGCGACTTGAAAAATTCTATTGGATTGATGGTAGTGCGCATTATTCTTTCAAATAAAAATGGCAGAAACATTAAATTTTAGATACAAATCTTCCACGTTTCCTCCTACAAAAATAATTCAGTATCATCTTAATTAAAATATTTCGATAAAATTAATATTTAGTGGACTTTCTGTTGCACAGTTTCGATTCTTTGTGGTCTTTTTCAAATAGACAGTATTATGACTGGTTTTTTTAATCCCTTGACTGTTTTTATAACAATGACTAAAGGATTAACGTTCCAAATTTCGCTAGGAAATCGGGTATGGAAGTAGGTTAAAGAATGCAAAGTTTAGTGACGAATTCAATGTTTCTGTAGATCAAATTTGATTTTAAAAAGAATTGTTTGTTATTTTTTTACATAATTACATCGATTGAAGCATTATTTAAAAATAACTATGAATTCAGTTCAGATAGTTGGAAACGAAGTTTGAAGTCGCTGTTATTTAATATTTTGCTTAAAAGGATAGCTTGAAATACGAATCATTCCTGTGATTCGTATTTCAAGCTATCCTTTTTTTATTGGAAGCTATCCTTTCCAAGCTATACAAGTACACAAATTATGTAGGATTCATCAAGCCATTAATTCCCATATTAATTCATTAATTATCCAACCTACATTACAGGAACGTTCTTGATTACCTTGGTATGTTCCCAGAGACTATGGATAGTTGGAAACGCATGTTATGTCTTCTGATATAATTAACGAAGTAATTTCAAGAGAATGTATTTGGAATGATTAAAAACTTGTTCATTTTGCACCCCAATTTCCTTTACTGCTTATTCATGATTACCACAAAGAACATTTTTCACTGATTTTCAAAAAATATCAATCTAATTCTTGAAACATAGCGCAGAAACTGTTATGACTATATAATTTCTTTAATTTTGAATAGCTTTGAATAATTCTGCCTCCAATTTTATTGGGGAAAGTCAGGAAATAAAGAATTATAAAAACAGAAATAACTGAATATTTTGATAAACAAAACGGTTACATCTAAGATATATAAAGATAATAAAAAATGAGGGACAATTTTTAGCTAATTTTAGTAGAAGCGAATATAGCTTACACTTCATGTCTCTTATGCATCTCATTTTACTTTTGCATTTGCAGTATTTGAAAAAAAATATTTTAACTACAAAAAAATCTACATCAACGATAGGATCTAGAGATTCTTTAGATAGGATTCTTTTATCTGAATGTCAAAAAAAAAAAAAAAACGGAAATTATCCTTAACCAGTAAAACAAAATCTGTATTCATCAAATTAGTGCTCTTCAAGTCTGTCACATCATGTTAAATAATTGCATATCCTGGCTTGATGTAATTGAACATTGTCAATTACATCAATCCAGCAGATATAAGAATAAAAATCATTCATTTTGGTGCATACAATATGATTCATCAAATTAAATATATTTTTTTGAAAAATAAACCATAGTTTTTTTTCGTTATAAGCCATTTCCTTCATCTCCACAGCCTCCATTTCTTGTTAACAAAAATAAAATCCTCATTTTCGAATTTCTTCATTGGCAGTACATTTTCTCCTACCATGAAGACAGTTTCCTTGGGTTTTCCTCCCACATTTGACTTCAACTTAATCATAATTATTATTAATATAGCCAACATACAAACTTGAAAAGTAAAATATTGATAGATCGCATAGCGAATTCTTTAAAAATAGCTTTTTTTAATTTGCCATAAAGTGATAAATATTACTGTCGGAGTGGAGTACTATCGTGTTTATTGAGTATCATTTCCTGTCAGAAAAAAAATTATTCCAAATATAGAAAAAATATAGGTTTTTATTGCTTGAATAGACTTTTGCATTTTAAAATTTGAATCCTGTTAAAGTTTCCACTGACGAATATTGTCAGATGAACCTATCCTTTTTATTAGAAGAAAATTCATATCCAGAAAATTTAATTTTACTCGCCATCATTATATCTTACAAATATAAGCAATATATCTTCGCAATTTACTTTGCATATAACTAATTTAGAGAACGAATAAGGACTTTTAAGAACATTTAATTTCCTTTTAACACTGTTGCAATAAAGTAAACATACCTCAGAAAGCAATACTGAAAAAAAAGCACAAAAATTGATTTTCATTTTCCTCTAAAGTGTTTTAAATAGGCACATATTTCACAGCTTTCTAAGACGTGACTGGTGCATATTGTAGTCACAATTTCTAATTACCCTTCTTGACCCTATGAAATTAAATAAGTTTTGAATGCCTAGGGTAAAGTTTCAACATTGATTATTAAGCACGTTTATTTAAGAAATGCATAACATTGATTGCAAATGCATTGAAGCATATGAGCCGAAGTATACAATATTGAAAATACTAGAAGATATCTTAAATAGAATAATGGCATTGAAGGAGGTAAGTTCTATTTTTATATTGCATGTAATTAGTTGTATCAGTTTTTGTTTGGTAGTTTCGATCTCTGAGGAACTGAGTATTTATTATACAGGTAAGCAGAAAACACATTTTTGTATTGAAAATTTTGTCATTTGCATTTTGCGTAATAAGGGTAATTTCGGTTAATAATAAAATTACGAACATTTTAACGGCTAAAAGTATTTATAATAGCAATGGCGATTCTCTTCGTCTTAAATACTTAATAGTTAATGTTTTCATATTACTAATAACTTTTTTAAAGTATTTTTTTACATTTTTTTAATTGCCATTGTTTTAAAATTGTCAAACAATCATCTATGGATAATTAGACAGAATATATTCTTTTATTTCACAATGATAGCATTATGAATGATGTTAGAATTTACTATACTTACCATGCAGTCCAATTTAAATAATTTTTTTTTCAAGTGAAGGGAAAAGAATTTTTATAGTTAAATATTTTTATAGTGATGAAATTCTTTTCTTACATAACTCATAAACTGATCAACAATTAAACTCACTTTCCGTAAGTTGATTATTTTTCTAAATACGGAAAATAAAATTAAACCATAAGTAGAATTTCATTAATTAGTTATAAATAATTATATATATATAT
>JAOUZG010033074.1:7361704-7392458 GCA_026289955.1 Argiope argentata
TTAAAGTTTATAAAGTTAAGTGAACAATTAAGTTAATAATTTAATTAATTTTATTGAAGTTAAGCTAATAATTAAAAGTTTTTCTGATTGTATTCTTGTAATCCTGCCAGAAAACAATAAATACATGGTTCACATAAAATATCGTCAAACATGCGAACCCTACTGATAAAAATCAAAATGTATTCGGTTTCTTTCAATAACGATCATGCAATCATACATTTACAACTGTTTTTCATCGAATAGCGAAAGAACAACTAATAATATCTAAAAAATTAAAATATTTGAGACACTAAATTTGAATGATTCCCTTGTCATAACTGACTCATAGATGAAAAAAGATATTCGCAAACTACATTCTTATAATTTCTTTTTTAAAAAGAATAAAGATAAAGAATTTATTCTTTTGGCCAGCACATTGCCGAAAGCGCTTTCTTTGATTGAAATTAAGTCACGCGGCGGACATCTTAATTAAGCTTTTAATTGTCATGTAGTTAATTATCATTTTGATAGACATTACAACAAAAAGGTTTGTATTTATGCGTTGATGTTGAAATGCCTGTCTCTTTAATGAAGTCTTTGAAAAGGTTTAATAGTCTTTATTTGGCATTCAAATCCTTTTTAAAGAAAGTTTCAACGGTCTGATGTTCTTTAAAACTTTCCGACTCTTTGTGGTAGAATTAAAAGAATATGATTCGTTTTACTTTTAATGAGTAAAATTTGTTAAAAGTGTTAAGTTTTATTAATAATCTAGTTTCCTGTGAATTAAGTGTCCATTCAAAATGTGGTTTCATAACGAAAATTGAGTAAACAAATGTAGTTTTGCATAACTGCATTTGCGAATAATTAAAGATTAAAAATATCTTACAGAGCTATCGTTTTTAATACTTTCAAAAATACGAATGCTGTTACTAACATCTTTTAAAGGTAATTCTTTTTTTTTTAAATTGATGATAAGAGATTTCCATGAAATCGGTTTTTGAAAAATTGCTTCCCACTGTAATTTAAACAATTACCTGTCTCTGGATACTAAAAGGGGATAGTGAAATTATTTTTTTTTAAAAAAATGCATGCCCAGTTTACTTACTGTAAGTTCTTGACTTACACAAAATTATTCAATGTGAGTAATTTAAAAATATAAATAAACAATAAGAAAATATTTATACACTTTTATATTATGAGCCACTCATTACAAACTTTTTTCAAATTTGTTTACATGAGCAATAGTATGCATCTATCAATATGAGAATATAAACATTTTTCAAAGTACAAATGCTATTTATTAATTCCATAAAAGGCATTAGTAAAATATTATAATAATGCAAAGTAGATGGAAATTAATTTTACAGTAACACTAAGATAATAAGGGTGGGAAGGATTATTTCTTCACAATAAAAAAGGGATAAAATCTTAAAGCAATAATATTTAATATATTTCAAATAATTAAAAGAAAGGGGCGGGGAATGACTTTTTTATTTAAATTATATTGCATTTTATAAAACAGCCATTGAACAAATGTATCCCTAAAAATCTTAGAAAGGGCATCTTTATACTAAAATTTTAAACAATTCGTAGCATTTTAATTTCTTAAGAAAGTTAATTGGTTAATAATAATCTCTATATCTCAAAGATACCTTATATCATGCAATGTTTCGTAAAACCAACAAATTTATTAAAATATGTGCAAATAATTAAATATTTAAAAATTAAACATTAAAGGTTCCCTTTTTCTGCTATTTCTGAGTAGAAAAATCAGAGATGTAAAACATATTCCTCAAAAAGAAAAAAAAATTTTTTAACTTATAAAGATGATTAAAAAATTATAGTTATTAAAAGTAAGTGCATAAAATAATAAAAGTTGAAACTTTAATAATTTAAAAAGGTAACAGAAGGAATTTCACGTTCATGTAATTAGGTTTGACAAATTTTAACATTCTAGTACCTGTCAATTTTTTCTTCTTTAAGAAATGAATAATTATGCAAGTAGAAATGAATAAAATAAATCAGTAAACCAAGTGATTCTGCAATACATCTTGTAAAAGGAATTCATTTATTTGTTCATAAACACTAAAAATTAATTTAAAAAACTTTGTATTGCCACATTCATTTGTTTCTACTTCCTAAATCGAAATTCGAATAATTAGTACCGAACGTAGCAATGTTCTAATGCTTGCCATCAAAGGGTACGGCATGCTTCAGCAATACGAAAGGTTAAGGTTAATTATAGCCAGTAGTTTGAAAAGAACGATATCCGCCCTGTCTATAAAAATTCCCTAGTAATAAAAGTCACTTAGGAAAATGATACGTTGCAGAGAATCGCTACTTAGCTAAATGAATATGTGTGAGCTTAAAATTACTCTCTAAACGATGATGTCCGAAACCACGAACTAGCCATCCTTTTGTAATAGTGTGTTCCGTGAGGAGTCCGACTGTGTATCGTAGTAATGCTCGCCATCAAAAGTCGATCAGGTTTCGTTTTGTTAGCGAACAATGGACGAGGTGTCCGTGAATCTTCGAGGTCTAATGAAAAACGTGTTAACGAGATGACGCGTTTTGGCGTGACTCCTGTTCAAAAAGACTGCCGCTTGCGTGTTGCTGTCGCCCCCTCAACAAATGACCATAATTGATAACAAATGAACCCTTCATAAAATGACGACTCATTTGTTGCCAACATCCGCTTTCTTTTGGTAGCTCGCATATCGCATCATAAGACGGTTACGGGGTGAAACCGTTGTGAGAACATGCTCGTATTCCGTTAAAAAAAAGTGGGCAAAAGGAAATTATTATAAAAAGTTTAGTGGCAAAAGAAAAACGATTTATCTATTTCGGATTAGAGTCATTAAAAAAACGAGGACTTTTCAAGTTCTTAAAAGACTGCCGTGCGCAATTCCAATTCGTTTCATTTTTCAATTTCACGGCTTTGAATAATAACGTTTAATTCGTAGGCTTAGCGCTGCGAGATTTATCATATTGACTTCCTTTGTATATCACGAGAAGATGAAAAAAAGTATGCCGAAAAAAAGAAAGAGAAGGATTCGGCATGAAAAGGAGGAATCTCTTCAAACCTGAGGGTTACTAGATACTTCTTTGGCGATGAATTGGTTGCTTCTTCATACCGCCAAGATTCTGTAAGCTGAAAGGAGCTCTAAAGAAAAATTAGATTTCTTCAGCAATTTTAATTTAACATCTCTCTCTTAAAAGGTTAAGATATTTTACAAAGCAGAAAAAAGCTTCAATTATTGAAAATTAAATAATGTTCCTATTTTCCTTTACCAGTTGGGTAAGTTCCTAATTTCCTGGTTAAAAAATTAATATTAAATACCATTTTAAAAGAATTCAAAAGAACAAAAACCATTGCTTGTGATGCTAATTTCTTCCATAAAACGGAGTGACTTACGGTGTGTAAATGTTTCAAAGATATGAAAATATTTAACTTTCAATTAGAGACGCTCTTTCTTTTTCCAAAATTACAGAATTAATATTCCTAGGAAATAGTTTGGGCTATAGTACAATTTAAAGATAATTGAAATCAATTTCTGTGAGATTCTTATTTTAAAGTAAATATACTTTACTATGGGTGGTTTTACATTTTAGAAAATTACTTTAAAAATATTTTATTTATTGCATTGATTGCTTTAGCGTAGTTAATATTTAAAGCAAATCTGTTATAGCTACACAAGAAACAATCTTTGTATTTACAAAATTTTAAACCATTTTGTGTTATCTTTAGAAAATAAAATTTACTCATTACGTGGGTAGAATTATTTTTTCCAATTGCAAATTAAGTATAAACGAAAACAAACTGATCAAACACCAACTGATGGCAAATAGAAAGAAAAATGAACTATGTTAAAAATTTTATATTCCCCCCTAATCAAATATATTCATATTTTTAAAATCAAAAAAGTTTTCTGAACTACTTTATAGTTAAGATTCTGACAGAAAGTCACTGAGTGTTTTCTAATCCTCAAATTTACCCACATTTTGTTGAAATCTATACTTTATGAAATACAGATAGATTCATGTTGATTTTCATTTCCCTTGATCTTATAATTAAAATAATTAATATTGTCAGTCAAAACTAAAATATTTGTTTATTAAATTTATGTATCGTTGTAAATAAATAATAAAAAATTCCACTATCTTTCAAGTAAAATAAATATTAGAAGAATAAATAAAAATTAAATAAATTTTAAGAAATAATCTAATAATATTTTTAAAGGCCATAAACTTATTTTAAGGGTTATTTAAGGAGAATAAAATGTTATGCACTCACTATTATGCTATAAAATCAAAAACTTTGGATATTTGCTTGTTAAAAACCCATTTTTGACCGATATTCATAATTTTTTAAATGGTTTATTTTAAAATGTGAGTTTTTTTTCTCAAAATCCTTTCTGTTTTGTGTTTACTATTATTACAAATGAAATTGAAGAGATTTTAATATAACCTATCAGCTGAAGACGGAACAGTAAGCAATACCATAAACAGAATTTTTCCATTATATGTATTGAGGTTATTTAAAAACTATTGCCTTTTCCTATTTCATTTCTTTAACTGCATACTAGATATTATTTTGGAATATTTTCAATGGGAGTTTCTTTATTTTTAATGGAATTGTCGCATATTTAGATAATCTTGAATCACTAAAGTATCTTGATTTTCTGTCATTTCTGACAGTAAACGCATGGGAAGCATTTAAATTAGTACTTCTGACAAATATTATTTCATAGAAGTATCTTCAGGTTAGTTAACATGAAATTTCAAATTCAATTACAGAAGAAATTTTGAAACGGATTGGTGACGGCTATTTATTGACCATGATAAATATTCATTAAAGTAAAAATATTCCAATGGTTGAAATTTTTTTTTAAATGAGTTGAACTAGAAAAAAAGAAGAAATAACCAACAGATTTAGGAGATTATGAAGATATTATTTTTTTCATCCAGTTTAAATGAATTTCAAAAGCGTATTACTAGAAAAATTATTTTTATATTATCAATTTCAAAACACTATTTTCATTGCGATTTCTTGAAATTGGGTATACATTTAGTTTATAATATTGACTTGGAAATGAACCAAAATATAGATGTAATGATGAATCGTTGTAAAGACATGCCCTGTTTATTTTTTAATAAATATCAATGATTTTTCTCTATTGAAATTTCCAAAACTTTTGAGTTATTCCTAAGCTTTTTCTTCAATCCGTAGCCAATGTATGAATGATTGTACCTCTCGAAGAATCTACCGTTCCAATAGCTTGTTTTTGATTCAGAGTCAAATTTAGAAAAGGTCAATTTGGGACAAAAAGTTTTCTAAAATGTTTCAAATAATTATAAAATTATAAAATATTTCTGTAAATAAAATTAAGTTTTTCATAAATGTCATTCGAAAACAAAAAAATATTGCTTCGAATATCGTTAGTTAAAAAAAGGACTTCTTGACAGAGTCGGACATTTTAAGCTATGAATTAGAAAAGTTTTAGGAAAAAAATGAACGTTTTAAAAAAATTTTATACACATAAATTACCTTTTTCCTATGTATTATTTGGAGTCATTTATTTATTGGAAAAAAGTAAAAAAAATTATGCATTTTTTGTTTTTATCTGTGAATGGCATCTACATATACTATACAATAACTTTTCTATGATTCTATAAAAAGAAATTTCTTCAAAAATCAAGCAATTTTTTGTGCTTTACTTATTTCCACTTCCAAAACAAGTCAAATTTCTTCTGACTGACTTCTTTTCCCTTCTTATTTTTCCTCGATTATGGCAGCTGTGCTTTTTCAACTACTGTTTTCTACTTTTACCGATTTTTCAATTCAGAGGTAAATAAATCTCTTTCTTTATTCAAAAAGTTCAATTTTCATTTTGTTTTTAACTAAGGAGTTTTGTGGGAGAGATTTTTCTTGCAATATTGTTTTCTTCTTAGTTTTTTTTTTTAAACTATTTCATGTGTTTTCTAGAAACTATTCTGATTACCATAAACATAATTAACACAACAGATACAATATGTGCCAAATATTGTGACAGTTCGATAGCTGCTAATAAAGCAAGTTTGAGGTCTGATGTAATGAGAATAAGTTTTAAACGCAATTTCGATATCGAAACAAACCGATTTCGGAAACTAATTAACTACGTTACAAGAGAATCGCTTACAACAATGAATAAAGATAAAAGTAAAAACTACAAATAAAGTAAAAACTGATGTTATCAACTACTGTCCAAACTAATGTAAATTCTAACTTCTGGAAATCAATTGCATCACAATTTTTTTAAAGTTTTGCAGTTGCTGATTAGAGGTCTGTTTAATATTTCCTACCCTTCTATTAAAGAAAGAATGAATACGTTACAAGGTAACAACTGGTTGTGATAAAGGCGTCGAAAAGGCGCAGAGTTACGCAACGAGACAGCTGACAAGAAAGAATTCCAAAGAGAAACTATTATTTAACGAAGAGAAGAAATAATAACGATTTCAAGAAGAAAAAAAACACCAGAGAACAAATACGTGTGTCAAGTCGAGTCGTCCTCCTGTAGCCAAAGTCTCTGAGGATCGAATGTAACAAACGCGGGGGATACGCGGTAAATATAGTCGCAGTTTTGACAGTTGTAAATAAGTGATGTTCTTTGTGGTGATACCGCGAGCCCATTCTGTATTCTGGACGCAGATCGAGCCGCCCAAACTTGGCTCAGGTTCACTCTACAACCGCCAAGCTCGCAGCAAACGAAGAAGGACACAGAGTCGACTGGTTGTGTCAATGTCAGCTGCTTGTAAAAATGGAAGATTAAATCTAGATAGATTATTGTCCACAGGCTGGATCAACTAACTCCTGCTGCAAGACGGACGGGTCACTGTCTTTTCGTATTGCTTCATGTTTTTTTTTGTTTTTTTTTTTTGTTTCTCTGCTTCTTATCGCTCTTTTTTTGGCTGCCAGATATTCAGCGTGGCACATTTTTCCCCGTCCACTACCTTCTCGCATATCAGCCGTTATACGATAACCGTATTTTTGAACATTTTTCGTTGGTGAAGCTCCATTTTTCTGAAAACTGCTTCTTCTTTATGAGAAGAGTTATTTCCTTCCTTTTAAATATGAAATTATCGCAATAATTTTAACTCTCATTTGCTGGTGAAGTGAAACTTTGACCAATAGTTACTAAAGGCACGGCATTTTTAAGATTTTATACTGATGAAAGCATATCGTTTAAATTAATAAACAAACATTTGTAAACATTCAATGGTATAAACATGATCCTGATTGAAAAGTTTTAAGAATTTGATAGTTTGAAAAGGAAACCATATTATAAAAAAAAGTGCTATGGCTTTACCGAATTTCTAACTTACATAGTCACTGGATATCACCTTGTCATTTGTGTGAAAAATCGAATGTATTGAAATACTTCTATTAACATCTGTATAGTCTCCCCATCTCTTTCGTTGTATTGCATTGATAATTGTCTCACATTGATAATTTTAGGACAATATTATTATTGAAATACAGAAACTTTCCTAACAATGTTTTAGTTTTAGATTACTTATACCTGTGTCCATTACTGCAAAGGAGATATCATGATTAATATTCTGAAATAAAGATTTTTAAAAATTCTCATTTTTTTAATGTTAAATTACATTAGGTTGCAGATTAAAAGAGGTTGTGATGCATTTTTAAATTCCTACTTTTCTTAGGTTTTATATAAAACCCTTGAATCATTTATATAAATAAAAAAGGAAATATAAATTTAAATAGCTACATGGTAAACATGTTTTATTTTGAAGTATAAATCTGAGCTCTTCTCTTACAATGTTCATTTATGACTAATTATAATTCCCTTTTTTATAAAGAGCCAATACAAACTAATAAATATGGCACTTGCATTTTTCTGAAACAGTCATATGATTCAATGACAGAAGACAAAAACACAAATAGCTAATTCTTCTACTTGCAATTATGTTTCGAAGTTAAATCACTTTTGTAAAGTAAATCAACTCGCGATCAATAAAAAAACACTATGTATTAATTATTTTATACTTTTTATGTAGGTAGATTCCAGAAATATGAGGTTTGAAAACTCATACTCTGGAATATTCTGAAGATATGAAAGGAAATTCCCATTCACACAGATCCTTGTAAATAACTATCTATAAATAGTAACTTGCAAATAATTCGTAATAACTATCGATAAACGAAACGATAAGAACTATCAGTTTTCAGAACAGGTCGTGCAAGAGCAGATTCCAAGTATTTAAGAAATCCAGAGTATTTTAATTTCATTCTCGCAGAATAGCACTGAATAACTTTTCTTACATGTAAAAAGACACCTTTTTAATTAGCTTTTTATTTAAATTTATAGGACTTGATAAGGTGTAAAAAATAAATAATATCAGCCAGGTATATCAGTGATATATAACATCCATCCTCACTAGTCAGTGCTTTTAAAATGAAGCAGTTAGTATCCAAGTATGTATTCAATAATTTTATACTTGAGTAAGCCCAAAGACAAAAGAGACGAAGTCTTCCAAAAAACACAACCTTCGAGAAACATTCGCACATGTCATGAATATATACGACCAATAATTATGGATGATAAGCACGTTTGATTAAAAAAGAAGTCAAGAATGATTACTCTGTAATTCAAGAATCTTGTATCTCAACGTCTGCTTTTAATTTAATTTTTCAGCGAGATAAAAAGATACATTTTCATGCCGGTAAATCGTTAAGATAAAACTTAATGTTTACAAGAGGATATTATCTTCAATTACATGTCATTTTTTAAAGAACAATACTTACTTTCTAGGTAAAATTTGTGCAATGCATGCATCTATATGTGCTTGTAGATAAGAGCAAAAGAAATGATAAGATACATGCAAAATAAATTATATTGTTGTTGGGTGTATTAGTATTCTTCCTGCTGCGTGATGATTGTTTTTAAACAAAAGTGTTCATTATAAATGTTATTTTTTGAGCAGAATTAGATAAAAAGAGAGATACATTTTTTTTCTGTATGAATATTTTTTCTGTCTCGAATAAACTCTTCAGGGAATAATGAATTTTATTACATGTCGAATTTATTTTTTTAGACCGAGGTGATTTTATATTGGTTAATAAATTTTTGATTCTATTTCTATTTCAAATTTACAATAATCGATAATACAGTATAACCTATAATAACAATAAAACATATAATTCATAATAACAATAAAAAATATAATCCATAATAACATAAAACATATAATTGATAATAACAATAAAACAGATAATCGATAATATCAATAAAACATATAATCGGTAATAACAATAAAACATATAACCGATAACAGATAGTAACAATAAAATGTAATACCAATAATCGATAATAACAATAAAACAGAAAACCAATAATAATAGTAAAATATATAACCAGTAATAAAAAAATTAAAACATAAATGATAAAAAACCATAGCATTAATTTAACAAAAACATAAAATTAAAAAACATCATATTAGTTTAATATTTAATTTCGGTTCGTTCATATATTGGATTTATAGAAAAGTTATTTTGATTTTGTTAACACGTCTAGATTATTTTAAAGAATTTTTCAAATTGTCATTAACTTCTCTCTCATGAGCGCAACACTAATATATAATTAATGTGTTTGTTTCCAAACTTTTACCTGAACACACTACTGTAATGAATGGTAAATGAATTTATTTGGGTTTTTTTTTACGAATTCCTTCCTCATATGTACTTAATACTTTAATGGTTCTAACTAGTAAACTCTTTAAATATTGAATGAATTTATAAATAAGGTAATAAATGTGCAAATGAAAAAATACATATTTCATGGAAAGTTCAACATTAATTCATTCAATTAACGTTAAAAAAAAATGTAAGAACTTTCAGTTCTAAACTTTGGGTCACAAACAAGGTTTAAAAATCTACTAACTGAGTTTTTCATAATAAATGATAATGATAAACTATGTATTATAATAACCTGAAATATCTGAAAATAAGAAAGAAAATTTTTGGAGCAAAGCAAAAGAATTCCGAAAATTTCCACAAAAGTTTATATAACAATTCTTACCAATCTTCTGAAATAAAAACACATCTGGTTCAGAGAAATGATGTCCCAATTTAGATCTACCAAGTTGCTTTGATATTAACTTAGATTTTTTAAAAATGAAACACGAATGAAATTAGATAAGTTACAAAATTTGTTCCACCTTTGTAGAAAAGAAAGTTTGTAAATTAAATATTTTTGAATGATGGCTACAATACAAATAAATAAATAAATATGTTATTTCAATAAATCATTTCATTTGAAATATTTTAAATAGTTTTATGAAGTATAAATCATCTTAAGTATACTAATTCGTTTTTAAAATTATTTGCTTTTAATTATTTTAGAACGATTTATTTAATAAAAATTGTTGATTTAATTTAATTATAACCCCTCTCTTCTTTTTTTTCGATATTTAATTAAAATATTACAACGGTGTTAATAGCCTGACAATTATTTAATAAAGACCCGTACAGAGCATCATAATTTGAAAAAATGATAGAGTTCCTTCAATTTAGAAAAGCGGTGACATGTGTTTGGGTTCATATTTTATCTGAAATCTTTGATCTCTCATTCAGTTTAACTACAGCCCCCCCCCCCCTCCCTGTTCTTTTTGCGATAATTTGCACAGACCGGATTTGCTCAGTTTGTTTCACGAAGCAAAATAAAATCTACTCTCAAAGAGAACCTCTATCCACGCAATCTAAAGGGGGAGTGGTCAGCACGATTCTGTAAATGATTCAGGTTCGCCACACAACAATGCTCTTTTCACACTTCTTATTTAGCATAATATTGCGCTGGCTTTTCATTTCAAGCCTTTGGCGGTCATGATTGTTTTAGGTTACCGCTGCTCTGCGTATAAAGGTATTGAATAGGCTTAGGAGACTCTTCTAATAAATGGGAAAAAACCAAAACACAAAACAAATTTAATATATTTGAGACATTTTCAAAATGAGTTCGATACCATTGCTTTAATTTGAAATTTACAGCTTCTATTCTTCCTTTTCAGTTTTATAATTGTGGCATCGATATTTCCTTTAGACTCACTGGTAAAATTATAAATGGTGTTTTTGTCTTCTCTAGTCTTCTCACTACCAGAATGGAAAATGTTTTCTTTATAGATTCGTCGTAATGACAAAAATTCAATATACATTTTGAAACCAGCTCAATGATGATGGATATAAAGTATTGGTGCCTAAATTCGATCTGTTAATCGAGTTGTATTTGAAAGTGACATTAAGCTCAATCTTATCTCTTGGAAGGAATATAAATCGACAAATGTGTAATTATGACTGCAGAAAAATTTGATGTTGGCGTGATTCTAGTGACACGAATTGTCAGAAAAATTACAGATTGAATATTTTTTAGAATTCAATGATAAAAAGACTTTCTTTATATTTCCTATCCGAAAAATTAAAAGGACCCCCAACAATCTACTCGATCTTTTAAATCCTATATTGCATTCAAATCAAAGTTTTCCACTTAGTCTCTTAAATCCTGTATTGCATTCAAATCAAAGTTTTCCACTTAGTCTCTTAAATCCTGTATTGCATTCAAATCAAAGTTTTCCACTTAGTCTCTTAAATAGTATATTGTATACAAATCAAAGTTTTAAAAAATCAAATAAAATTAGAGTCAAATCCTTTATCGGGATTGTGTCACTTGCGCTCAGTCTCATTAACGCTAACTCATTAGAGGGTGTCATTTGCGCTCACATGGTAGGTTTACTGCAATTTAATCACCTTTGGCAGGAAAACTTGGCGTGCATCTAGAGGGGCTAAAGAGAATGCACGTTTCTCGCATTGATAAGATTAAGTGACATAATTAAGGGTCCTTATCTTCGAAATATTTGATTTTTTTCTCACGGTAAAACTGTAAAATTTTCTTTAAGAACGCTAGATGCATTTTTAATAGTTTATTTTAGATTAGGGGTTAGATTAAATTTAGATGAAAAAGGGAGAGCGAAAAAATATATAAATCTAGCTCAGGGATGCACAACCTTTTCAGGATGAGGGGCCAAAATACGAAAAGAGATCATGGTGAGGGCCAAAAAAGCACATGAATGCTAAAAAATATTAAAAACGCGAAAACATTGGAGCCTTTTTTATGGCAATACGCATGAATTACAATTATTACTTTACTTATTTTATTCATGCACACATTATGCAATAAATAAATGAATAAAACACAAACATTATAGCTACGATTACCTAAACCTAAAAAAAAGAGATTCCTGCTAAAAAGGGTGCAAACTTGAAATAGAATAGCAGAGGAAAACTTTTTGGTAATTATACAGAGAACGCAATTTAAATTTTGAGAAAAAAATTAATAATCGAAATTAGTAAAAATAATGAATTTATTTAAAGTTATTGATTTTATGTTGGGCTTAATATTAGTTGTAGCAATGCGTAGAACAGCAGAAAGGTTCTCATCTCATTCTTAATTTTGATTTGTTTAAATTCATTAGTGAGAAAATTTGCTCACAAATGTAAGTGCTTTTAAGAAAGTTGCACATGCAGCTGCATTTTTCTTTAAGCATAAAAATTCCTATAGCAAATCTTTATAAAATTCTAATATCGGTTTACTTTTGAACTGATTTTTGAAAAAAATCAGGCTTCTGTAAATCAATTTAGGCTAACTGCATATTCTCAACCACTAGATTAACATCAACAGAAAATGGAGAAGAAAATTCATCAAATTTCGTTTGGCACTTTTCAAAATCTGAAAACCGATCATCAAATGCTTTATGAAAGATTTGAATTGGATCCTCATACTGCATTTTCATGGGTGGAAATTTTTCACGTTCGCAAGCTTTCTCCTATACGAAAATCGTACTCGCCGTTAGCCATGAAGGGAACAAACTGAAAAGCTTCGTAATAAAAAGTAAATAAAATTAATGAACAACTGTTAATTTTTTATTCTGATGTAGAATCGTTTTCTTTTCAGATTTTTATCCTTTTTCATTTGAAAAAAGTCTCATTTCATTTTAAATTAGTCATATTTTATTAACAACATTCGCGGGCCAACTTCGAAGGCTATGCGGGCCAATTTTGGCCCGCGGTGCATAGGTTGTGCATCTCTGATCTAGATGATAGAATAAACCGAACAGTAGAAAAATATTCTTTTGACAAGGATTTAAAGAGCTGAATTGTAACTCTTGCTAATATAACAAAATTGTTATAAAATTATTTTAAAGCAATGATTAATAAAATTTCATTTGAAATTTTTTGAAATAATACTAATAATAATTGAAAAATAATTCAATAATAATTGAAAAATAATTTTTAGTAATAAAATAGAATTGGAAAAAATAAGCAAGTGTAAACTTGAAGAAATAAAATGCTTTTAGGTAATATGTATATTTTTTCATGCATTGGTTACTCTTTCTTACTTTTTTTGCATATATTAATCTCTTAACTTACCAACAATGGTTAAAATTGTATTTAAGTTGCACTGTGAAAGAGAATATTTTGTGTATTTTAAAAACTGTTGGATTGAAATAATTTATTTGATTTGTGTTATATATTTGAATAATAGCATTTTCTTAATAAGCTATTTATATATACTTACAAGTTTTTTTTTATTGATACATTGAATAACCACTTTACAATGTTGAAGTATTTCAAAGAAATTTTTAAAACGCGCATGTCTACTGCTAAATAATTTTATCTAATTATCTTAAAGATGATGATGAAACTAAAAGTAAACGCATTTCCTTAATACTTATTACTAACACTTATTTGCTATCACATTTGATATTATGCTTCAAAGATTCTAAATTATTCAGCATGAAATTATAATATTTATTTCCTTGTAAATTATAAATTTAAACAGCAGTTATGCTTTTAAAAAATCCTTCTTAAAATAGTCGAATATTTCAGTTGGGGAAAACATCAAAAAATTGAATAATTATATCACAATTTATGTAATTTGAATAAAATTGTCTTCAACGGAAAATGAAGCAAAGTTTGTTTTCCCTCATATAAATGTAAGGCAATCAAATGTCCAAATTACCATCAATATTTGAAATTTTTAAAAATGAAAATAAAATAATTATTACATTTTTAGTCTTTCCTTAGAACTACTTAATTTGTATGAATATTATACTATGCCAAACTATAATTTATACTAAATATGGAAAAATCTTAATATCCACCCTGGTTGTGATATAGTCAAAAATAATTAAATAATCTTTTAAAAATTGTCACTAAAAACTATAATATTAAATTTTAGAATAGCAAACCTATAAAATAATTGTTAATTTGTCAAATATTTGCAATGTAGCTGGAAGGAAATTGAAATAATGTTTGTATAAAAGTGGGAAATTTTTTAAATCTCCATAGCTTTCATGTCATTTTATGTTTTTAAACTCGCTAGTACTCAAGTTTTATGTCATTTTAGTAGAAATAAAAATACATTGTTTATTTAAATCAGATTCATTAAATCAGTTCAATGGTACAAAATGGGTTTTGATTTTCTAGTTCCTATCAACATATAAAATCTAAACTCAAGTTTGATATTTTATGAACTGTAGCATTTCTTTTTTTATTCGTTTATTCCTCAAGATATAAAAGCACACAGATTGTTTGGTGTCTTTTTATATTAATTATAATTTTTTTCTTTAGTTTTTTTCCAACTCCAATTAATGATAATGATTACAAATGCTTTCTGAGAATATGGATAGACCTCTTGATCTGAAAATCAAATTCAAAAAATAATTTAAATTCTAATTTAAGCCCCTTTGGGGGAGCCTCCTTCCACCCCTCAAAAAAGAATAACCTAAAATTATTAATTTCAAGCTGTTTAAATTCTATTTCTGCTTCGCTGAAGCCTATAACATATTTATAACCTTTTCAATAAATTATTTTAAAAAATATCCTGTAATTGTATTAATTAAAGGGCATAAAATCGACACCTATTCAGAATTGCATTATAACACTTATTAACAACACTTGGGCATATGCGATAGGGTTCATGTGATATAAGGCCTGACTTTTTGAATTAATCAGCAAAGATTTATCAAATATCCACTGATAAAGTTAATTCATTTCTTAGTTTAGATATAAGTCTTGGTATTTAAGACCAGGGATAATGATTTCCCGCCCTCTTTTGTACACATAGCCTTCGTGAATTCTGTTGTGTCGTTCTGTGTTGTGCTCGTCGCCTTCGCTTGTAAATAATGCCTGCTCCCGTGATGAAATAAAAAGAACTAAAAATTCAACCTGTATTCTCCATGATTTCGGCCATGACTCTGCTATTTATTCTCAGCAAATCATTTCAATGAGTTTTTGCTCAATTGCCTACCTTTTTTAATGAAATTTTGTAATTGAAAGTATGTCTGGAAGCAGGATTTAAAAAAGAAAAACTTATTCCTAAGTGCAACGATGAAATGCTTTTTAGAAAAAAAGTGACTTCAGAAACCTTTCTGTCATATCTATGAAATTAGTCTTATCTTACGCCTTAATATTCAAACATTTGCTATTGTAATTTCACTTTCGGTTACAATAAAGGTTAAATTTACATGAATCTATACTTTTGGCAAGAAATTCAGAGATGAAAAAAGGATAAAAAAGGAAGGAATAAAATATAAAATAACATATTTAATTTCTAGCTTTCTTTCATGCTTAGATCTAGGATAGATTTAAAATTGGTATTAAATCCCTGCTGCTACCGCTTTTAAGAAAATTAGACAGAAATTTACTACTTTATTACCTGCGAATAGAACTTTAGCACATGATGCTGTATCTGAGAATCAAGCGCTTTAATGTAGTACGTATAGAGGCTGCATTTAGATATCGTTTGTGGTACATTAGATTATGTATAGTTAAATCTGACAGTAAATGAGCTAGGAAATGAAGTAATGCATATGTATTTGAAGGAATTTCAGTAATTATGAACACTTTCGATTTGAAAATATGCTTTTCTCCCCTTGAGAATTAACCAGCAGCTGTTTTTTTTTTTTTAATTTTAAATATGATTCTTATAATTTATTATAGCCGAAGCGCTTATTATTTTGCAAAAAAATGTAACATTTGAACAACTTTAACGTAAAAAGTACATTAGCTCATTTCAAGTATCCGTTTGTAGAATATATATACATAAAAGCATACACACATATTGAAAGAACTAAACATTATTGATATTCATTTAAATTTGAATAAAAAAACACTTTTTATGTTTTTTTTTTCATTTTGTAAAATAAAATTAAACTTTAAGACATAAAAAGATAAAATCCTCCTAAAACTAAAAAAAATATAGTTCACTTTGATAGATTAAATTTGTATTACGTGCATCAAAATTATAATTTTTATAAATGTCTTCGGTGTAGGAATATAATGAGCATGTTCCTTTATAGTAAATTTTTAAAGCAAATTTAGCTCACTCTACTTATTACTTTTATCAATCGTTTGAAACGCGGTAACGGTCATTAGCATTTTTCCCACGGCAGCCTTTTAACGTTATCAGAGATATGGAGTGTCATTCTTACTATGACGATGATTGATTACCATACGGCGCACATTGTAAAATCGCCAAATTTTACATACAAAGATAAAAGTTATGATGTGGTACCCGTTTTAAGACTTGAGCACAAATGACACCCTCTAATGAGTTAGCTCTAATGGGATTGAGCGCAAATGACACAGAACCCCTTTATCAAATAAAAAGGAAAATCAGCTTTATCTTTTAAATTTGTTATATGTCTATTATAATAACTAATCGTAAATTTTTAAAACTAAATTTCATTTTTTTTTTTTTTTGCATTTTTATAGGATTATTTATTTATTCCAAAAGTATTTTGTTACAAAACGTCCGATGTCCAAGTATTTCAAGCTTGATATTAATTTTTATTTATTTATTTTAACCACAGGGCACTTTATCGCTATTACAATTCTCCAACACTTAACTTAAAAGAAGCAAGTAATGCATTTGCTTACACAAAATTTCATTATAATACTGCGTAATCTATGGGCAAATATTCGTAAAGACGTACAGGATATTCACAAAATCAGGCTTAAGTCAGATTTTTTGCTTAATATTATCAGATTGGTACTTGTTAAATATTTCTGAATAAGTACTTTACAAAGAAAGGAATTTTGGTATTATCAATAAGTTGAACCATTTAAGTGATAACTTCTACTTATTATTCTGTATTATTTATATATTTTATGAGAAAAATTTTCAGTGGATTAATGGGTGCTAAAATATACGCTAGTAAATTGTTTAATCTAATTTTTATGTTTTTTTCAAGAGGGCTGTGGAAAATTTTACTTCATTCAACAGCATAGCAACGTGATGCGTAAGACTGAAACGAATGAAAAAAATAATCATTCCCTATCTGTTATAGAATGATATTAATGAGGGAACTGTGAATCAGGTACAATAGCACCCGTCATCGGTGATGAGCCAACTAATTATGTTATCTGCCTACTTATTCGATAATTTATCATCCTCGAATAAATGAGTTTGATAAATGAAAAGACTTCAGTTACAGAAGATATTTTCATGGAGAAATGTAGAACTTAAATTGAACGATAGAACAGATTTATCAGCTCGGATCAAATCAGACAGAGAACAGAACATTTATCATTTACCAAATATTTAGAGCATAAATAAACGACAATAAGATCTTGAATTAAAATATCAGCCAATGAATCGAATGGTATTCAAATAACGTGTAATAATAATTATAATAAGTATAGATTCCAACGACTATTAAAACCATCATAAATTCTATTAAGGTTCTTTTATGAAAAAATACATATGCACAAAAAAAGCAAATACGCATAAAAAGCAAAAATAATGTAGATTAAAAATTTATCAAATTATTCGAGAGTAAGAAAAAGAAATTATTTAGAAAAATTATAAAAAACAATGAAACTACTATACTTTCGAAAATTCTATATATTAACGAGTCTCCGCCTTTTAGAAATATATACAATTCGAATCATAATAATTATACTATTGAAATAAACATTTAAAAGCCGAATTACATGAATCGTTATTTTCTTCCATATAATCTGAAACACATGCATTTGATAAAAAGGATTTAAGAAATAAAAGTCATGTTTAAAGACGATACAATAATTTCGGGTATCAAAATGTAAAACCTTGCAAAAGAGAGAACCAGATTTCTTAAATTTTCTAATAGTTAATTTATCATTAAAACAATAAAGTTGAATACATTTATCATGTTTATGCAAATTATGGCCAGTTATGGTGATGGATGAATATACACCAGAAAAATGCACGTCCATATTCAAAATAAGAGAAGAAAAAATTGTGTTTAAAAGAATTCTTTTTAAAATTAGAAAATAGCCCTGACAATACAAATTAGTCTATATAGATTTAATAAGAAATTATTATAAAAATATCAGTTTTAAATATACGAGAATATTGAAAATATATTTAGAAAAATGTGGTTAAATTGGTTGAACGTTATGGAAAAAATTAGTTATAAAAAGAAAAACTTTTTTCAAAGTGCAACAAATTTTCTTAAAATTTCTGAACAAGATTGAAAAAGCTCAATTTTTATTAAAAATTTCTGAAGGAAATAAATAATTACAATGACTGATAAAGTCTTGAGAGGACCCTTAACTCTTAATGAGAGCGCTGATTTTTTAAAATTTCCTTAAGAAGTACATAACTGATTTATAGTTAAGGATATATAAGTAACTTATAATTTGAAGAAATAAGAATTCAAATAATATAATAAAAAAGTTAAATAACAGCACAAATAGATGCAAGAAAATATGAAAAAATTATTCCGCTTACTTCTTAATTTATTAAAATTTTAGGCACCCACTTACTTTATAAATCTATGTGAGAATAAATGCATTTAAATGACGAATGTCTTTTCACCAGGCCCAATAAATACTTTAAATAATCTTACAACATTTCTACGATCTGACTTTTTAATATTTTGTTCATAAATTTATTTCGTAAATACAAAACAAACAAGCAAAAATTTTTTAATGGTTCCGTGAGGATAATAAATAACATTTTCTCTGTTTCCAAATAACAACAATATATCAACCGAAAATTGTCTTCCATTGATTTACTCTTTTACGATTGAATTAATTGATTATAGTCGAGAATTTTTTTAAAGTTATGTTTTATAAATATTACTTAAGATTATAATTATGCTAGCAAAAACTAAAATCTAAAAACTATTTGTCTTATTTTTGGTGAATTCAGTAGTTTTAACATGAGTCGCATTTCTTATTGTCAAAAATAAAGATATATACAGATTATTGCTCTCAGTGACGTCAGATTAAGCTGCTGTAAAATATTTCAAAAAGATGGTAAAATAAACCGATAAATGGAAAATTTTTTAAGAATTCTGAAAATCCCTTGCATATAGTGCAGAGGTAAAGAAATTCGATATTACTTTTATTTTCTACTGCGAAAATAAAATTAAATAAATTTCAAAAACATCCCATCTTCAGAAACTACAAATGATTTGTAATACACAGGTCCATATAAAACTGGAAAATAATGTTCTGTATATAGTGAATTTTCCAAATAAGAATTTTCCTCAAGCCAATAGAAAGTATATCTTATTTATTTTACTTTTATAGAATAATGGAGGAACTTGGATATTTAAATAAAAAAAGGTGCCTAATATTTTTATAAATTCTATTTTTTATTCTTGATATATGAATCAATTTCTTATATTTGATATCTTTTATGCAAGGATTACTGTATCATATAAAAATGAGCTGCCACAGTTATCGAAACATTTTAAATTTGTATTTCACACAAGAAAGACTAGAGAACAAAAAAGGATTAAAAAGACTTAAAAATAGACAAGAGTAGAATTAAAAAATATATATTTTTTAAATTGAACAGTATTCGCAAAAGGGAAAAAATCCCGTTAGGTGAAAAAATATAAAAAAATTCTGATTTTTATCACATTATTCAAAGATGGTTTCTAGATCGCTTTCATGTTAGCCGAAAAAGAAATATATTTAAACCTTTTAACTTTTCATAAAAGCTTTTTGCCATATTATCTTTCTCGTTAAAAAAAATTTTACTATCTTTAATCTTAAAATTTTTTTGAATTTTACACAATCTCTAACAATATGTCCGTATGCTTCGTAACATAGGCATGGCATTTAAAGCTAAGCGATCACACTCTTTTATTAAGTCGTGTTTATTCTTTGAGTTTTATTCATAAACAAGCAAATAAATAGCTATCTACCTTTACTGTTAAGCTATATTAATTGTCTATTTCTTTATTATTTCTTTTTTAAATAACAACATTTCTATTTCATAATCTTATGAGTAGACTTTTTATTTAAATTTTATCTTCCCATAATTACAAAATTGTCTGCCAACATTCTGACGCAGTAGCAGTGTGTCTCAACCACGATCTGGGTTTCGAGTCCCGGTTCAAGCATGGTTGTTCTTCGTCTGTTCTATCTGTGATGTGTGGGTATGCTCCCCCCTGTAAAAAGAACTGTGCAAATGAATGCGATGCGTGAGTAGTTAAGACGTCTCTTGGCCTTAGTTGGCGCTATTAAAACAAGAGACGCGCCTTCTACTTCAGTTCACTGACTCTGTCAGCGACCTTTTTCATGCCAAGTGCCGCTATAAACAACAGTGAAATTGTCTTAAGGTCTGTAACTTATTCTGCTATTTTTCCCTAGATTTTAAAATTGTTATACGCATTTCGACCTCTCAGGCAAGCTTTGAGATTAGAGAGAAAAAAAGATAAAGTTGATTTGCTTCCATTTATTACTACTAATTCTCGATTTAACTACCCCCCCCCTCACGCATTCCTTTCCGTTACCAAAATCAACAGGAGTCATCTTTCGACTTTTTGTATAGATTTTTTAGTTCTACGTTTACCTTCCTTTTTTTTTAAGGTTTATCTCAGCACAAAAATGAATAATAAATTTAATGTTCTTTAGAGAAATCAAATTTCACGGGAATTTATTCTTTACTCTTACTTATTCATGTTTTCTTCTATTCGATTTTGAGGAAAGATTTTTGAAAAATTTAAATATTCTCCATGATTTTAGAAACGTATGAGATATTTTGTGTTACTTTAGAATTGGAAAATTAACTGATTTTAATACAAAAAAAAGGATACTTCCAGTTATATATTTTTTTCTCTACTGAGTCTCTAATGTGAAAATCTTATTTTATTTAGGTAATAATATAATTTTTCTTGTCCGAACACAAATCCTAAGTAATATATTTGTTTTTTCTTTCAAAATATTCTGCCTTTCTTTCTATTAGAAAGTGCAGAAAATGCGACGATTGAGCTAAAATATATTTAAAAAAAATAGAAAGGAAGGGGGGAAAACAAGAAAGAAAGAAAAAAAAAAGAAAAAGAAAAAGAAATCAAAAAGACTGAGGTCGAAGTTTTTCTGTTAGTTCTTCTTTTCCCGTTTTGCTTTCTGCTAATTGATTATTACTGAAACTATTTATAAAAATATTTGTATTTCTTTTAATTGCTTTAGTCATTATATGTCATACGAAAAAAAAACCTTCTTGCTTACATAATTATTAATGTGAATGGAAGAGAAATTGTTTAAACATGTTTCTTTAAGTAGAAAAATGAAAATAATCATAAATACATAATTTTTCATTAAAAGGAAAAGTTTCCTGCCGAAGTATTTCCAGTACCTTCAGGTATTGAAACACTAAAGCATAAACACATTCTTGAAAAAAACATTATTAAAAAATTTGAGATTGCTCTTTCTACTATAGAGTTTTAAATATGTCACTTAATAATAATTCAGAGCACATGATTATGTTAATAAACCGTCAGCAGGAATTAATAGTCATTGTCTGAGTTCAGACACGTATAAGGAAATCAAGAATTGGGAATAAAGGGAACCAGAAAGTTATTGAAGGATTCTTTTTTTCATTAATCTAGCTTATTGATATCAATACATGTATCTAGTACTTCAGACTGTAACTAGAAGAAAAGAAAAGAGTCTAATGAAAGCAAAATAAAATAAGATTCATTTTTATTTTAATATCAATTATATGACTTGAAAAATCATTTGAAATAATTTCATATGATTCAAGAATGTCACTTAGCTAAAGTTTTTTTAAATTTAAAGTAGAAAAAAATTGAAACTTTTCACTTTCTAAATGAAATGTACACTTTAAAAAATCTTAAACCTCTCTTAATTTGTCTAATTATTTAGAAAATATTTATCTTTTCATTGTACTTCAATTCACGGAAGGTTATTCATTTTATGTGATATATATGAAATGTGAAAAGCCGAAATAATTTTGAAATAAATTAAGTATCTTGTAGAAAGAAAGACAATATAGCTAGGTCTAGTTGTCATGCGATGGCGTTGTGATATTAATTTAATTAATTGTTTTATTCTTCAATCAGCCATTTATTCCATTCATTGAAATAAATTTTGATTAGTTTAGAAGTATTAACGTACCGTTGTGAAGGAATACTAGGGCTGTTTAGAGACAGACCTCGTAATTTTGAGAAGACGAGGACGACACCTGAGCCGGTGCCCCCTTTCCTCACCAAGGGGGAAGAAGTTCGGCCTTTCTTCTGTACAGCCGACCACCTCGCTACCTCTGAAAGTAGCATCATCAAAGTTCGATTCTGATGGATTTAGCGGGAAATAGACCTATCTACATGATGGCTCCTCGGCGGAACCGTGTCTCGAACCTTACACCCTATGGCTCAGGAGCCGAGACCTTACCTCTAGGCCACCGCTGCCCATATTAAGCCTGGAACATTTAAGGAAAGATGAAGGAAACACTTTAATTATTTTAGCATCGGTTTGATTGACAAAAATCTTATAAAGGAACTTAAAGCATCAAAGAAATCCTACTAAAATTGCGCTCAATTCTGCCATTGAAATGAAATGAAAATCGTTTAAAAACGCGCATGCTTAAAATATTTGTAAAAAAGTAGGAAAATTTAAATATTTAATCGTAAATTCAGCTATTATAATGATACTTCCGTATCAAATAAATACCTCAAAAAAGAAAGTAATATGTATGTTTTAAATTTAGCAAATCAAATTTCACTGACTGTTTTATTAAAAAAATATTAAAAAATATTGCCAATAAAAATTGTTGCGAGATAATTTAAAAGGATCTTTTGAAGGGATTTGAAATCTATCACAACAGTTTCTAAAATTTATTTTTAATGAAATTCAACAGAAATTATATAAATTCTAAATATAGGTATGATTTATATCAAGTGCATTTAATATAAGCATAATAAGGTATCATAAATAACAATTCCACTTTCCTAAAAAGTCTAAAGGACTTTTTAAGCCAGTAGCAGTTAACAGTTATGTAATTTTGAATTTGAAGACCTATAGTAATGAAATCAGTTATTCATAATGGAATCTTATCCAATGTTAAAAAAATCAGCAAGTCAGAATTTCTTTAAATCATTCACTTCTTAATATCAAGATATTGTAATATCGGCATAGTTGCCTGAAGCTCATCCGCATTTGCACTAACTTATTGACTAGTACTATAAGCTCTTATTCCTTAAAACGTTGTCACTTTGTAAACTTTATATTTGTCTATGAGATCTGGCGCATTGACAAAATAGGGCACTTAGTAATAAATCAATGTCAATGTGAGAATAACACACCATATATCTGATTACGAAAATAAACTTCAAAGGAAAAAGTGCTAAGGTTTTAACTGTTGTTATTTCTGTACGGAAAACATTTATAAAATCTGGAATATTGATGCTTGTACTACTAATGAAACTTAACAAACTGTGATATATTTTTCAGTTTAATATATATTTAATCTTTATAACCTGCTCTATTTATTTAACAAAATGAAAAAAATTACGTAGCAAATATTTTCCTAAGTCAAGCTTAAATGGATATCAGTAAGATTTAGTTCTTTTAGTTTTTTCACAAAATTCTTTAACTGTGCAATTTTTTTCCAGTATGTGCTTCATCTAATAAAGGACACACTATGTAGAAACCTATATCAGTTGTTAAAGTGGTTAAATGGGATAGAAAAAGGCTATTTCAATGGGAAACATAATTATCACATTCTGAAAATGATTGTCGTCTAACAAACTCTGAGACGGATGCTTTTAAATATAAAAGAAATACATAGAATTCTTCTTTCTATCACTTTCGGAATCAAAATAAGGAAAATACTAATTTGACACCTAACAGTATCTAAATCGGTGGAAGACTACTACAAGGCAAAGAATTTCGCAGCCATAAACATTTTTAAAACTACAAACAATTAATTTAAAATGTGTTTCATTTAAATTTTATTGAAAAATAACAAAATTAATTCAATTCTTCTAAAATATAGTCAACATTACTCAAGCCCTAGTTTAAATTTCGGGACAACCAACACAACATAAGATCTCTCATGGACGTCCATCACAAATGTTTTCAGCGGCTTTCTTTTCATTTACTGAAGTATTAAATATTGAAAAAGTATTCCCATTTTAATTTATTACAATAAAAAATTTTGATCTATAATTTGCTAAGAAACAAGAACTAAACAAGGGTATCTTTTAAATTTCAATGTATAGTATTTTCTTTTTGGATTAAGCAATAGAAAAAAGTATTAATTATGCTACTTACTATTTTTCATGTTTATGATGCTGTATGTACTGCATTTTCTTCAAATTTAGTTTTTCTCAGCTCGTACTTAAAAATCATTCAGTAGCGATAACTATTTTTATTGAAAGATAATACATGCGTTTATATACCATACGTAAATACTTGAAATATGCCAATAAATGGTTTTCATATAGAAGTTTTTTATCCATTTACATTAAATTCAGTTTTTTTTTTTTGCACAATAATAAGCAAACTAGTTAAAATGAGTTTGCTAAGTAATCATATGAATAATATTAAGAATAAATGTTGTTTAATTCTCCCAAAAAACAGCATTTTTCAATATTAAAATGCTAAAAAAGATTAAAATTCTTTGAAATATGAACTTTATCTAATATTGTTGAGTAAGAAACCCTGTTCAACTATTCTATTCGGTTCTGATTTATTTACTATCTTATTTAAATGTATTACCTCGCAATCAGCATGTAAATGCAAGAACTACATGACCTATATTAAAATGCTTCATTTTCTGATACGGTGTTAGTAGCTAATGTATTATTCTAAAGTAAATTATTAGCGAATTTCCTTATATGCATTGTCAATAATTTCATGCAAATTTTACATTTGTTCTAAATATAAGCACATATAAAATAAGGAAATCGCATATGATTGTATTATTATTTTGTACTTCACTCTATCATTGTCTTTTGTGAATTTCTGATTTTTTTTTTGTGAATTTGGAAGAGGATTGAAAGAAGAATAGAATTCCTTATAATTAGTGAAAATTGGACAATCACGTAGATTCGAATATCATCTTAATCACAATTTCATTATAAATTAAATCCAAAATAAGCACTTTTTTCACATCTATGTAAATTTTGGTTGTGGATTTTTTCCCAAAAAAACACTAGGGGCTAAATTTGAGAACAAATGTTTATATTTAGATTTAATTATTCATATATTTCAACTAAAGATTGAGGGTCTTTATGCTCTTTGAAAGCAAGTAGCAGAAATATAAGTAAGCAAAAAGTAGTAGCCTCTGAGAAGAAACTTTTTTAATTACAACTTACTATAATAGTTTTATTACAGTACTTTAAAGAATGTTTATTTTAATTGGGGATGGGTATTTAAAAGTTTCTCAAGTTGAAACCATTGCTCAAATTCCATAACCAAATCAAAGAAACTAGTATGTTGCCGATAAAGCCGTTATAAGTATAAAGCCTCATAAATTGAAACATTATAAAGCAAAAAGACACAAAACAGGTACATTAAAGTCTCAAGTGTTGGGTTAAGCAGGACAAAAACCGAGATTGATCATTTTTGTACCAAAACAAGCGAAGAGAAAGAAATGATTCATTTCATAAAATCTTAAACTTGGGTCCTAACATTATGTCCTCTTATGAATGTTCTTAATTTTGTTTTAATTGAGCTTAAAGAAATTAATATTGCGATTTGAGGTGTCAGTTTCTTTATATGGACAAACAGAAAAGTATTAAATTATGGTACAACGATTTCATTAAACTAGGTTTTGTTCATACATTTTTTTAAAGTGCATTTCATAATATGCTTTAATTTCAATTTTTATTATGATTCAAATACAAAAAATTATACTATTTTTATTTTATTAAAATTACTTCTCAAATATCTTTATTATAAGATATTCTTACTTCCAGAATATCTTTTATAAACCCAGCCTTCCCAGAACAAATATATTTTTAAACGCACTCAACAGAATTGTCAAACAAATGAATTCTCATTGAATAATAATTTTGTAGAATATAATAATCATTCGATCTACCAAACGATTAAGTGAGTTATTTTATTGGTTTACATATTTGTATACTCAAACTAAGATTTAAAGCCAATACACAAGTCCAGTCATAATGTAATAGATTTAGTTTATTATGAAACTAATTTTCTTCAGACTTCATATATGAAAATGTGCTCTATGTACATCTATTTTTCTTAATGCTTTTATTTTCATAAAATATAGAAATATTCCAGAAACAACAAGACATATTTTGACATAACTTCCATTATATTTGTATGAGCATATTTCTAAGATTTAAAAAGTTGTTTGAAAAAATATTCACCATGAAAATAAAATTAGAATTATTTTCTCTAATTCAGAATAATACATCGCTTAAAAAAATCGGCTGAATGCATTTCTTTACTGACTGTATTTTAGTTAGTAAAGAAATGGAATGGATTTTTTTAATATTTAAGGAAAATTACAGCTTTATATGGGGTATTATCCAAACAGATTTATTAGTATTGACGGAAAAATTCTATTTCATCAACAAAGCATTAACTAAATCAGAATTCTCCAAAATTATTGAAAATAATAGCTTAGTAACAAAATTTAGGTAAAAAATAATAACTTCGAAAGAAAATCTGAAATTCTTTGATATGTTCACTGATTTAAAAAGGCGTAATTTCTTTGCAAGTGTTAAGGATATAACGCTTTTAAGCACTTTTTTACGAAAGAAAATTCAACCACTAAATTTGGCATTTATTTTAATTTTTTACTGTAGGAAAAAACGTGCTGATACCTTAAACAAGTAATATAAAAAAATAAATTCCTATTTAGGTTAAATAAGAAATATTTCATTTTAGTTACTTTTTATTAAATAATTACAGTTAATATAAATAATTTATCAACAAATTATTGATTTTCGCTCACATTTTTCATTCACGTGAAAAACATTGAAATTCTCACAATTTACCGATTGAGCTACTGCTTGAAAAAATTATATTAACTTAAAGTGACATCCTCTACAAATTTTTAAAAAATGCGTTTGATCTAGAGGATGGATAAAAAATATTTTATTAACGATTGAAAATTTGTGAAAGATATATATACTTACGGAGAGTGTGAATTAATAGAAGGAAATGAAAAACAAATTCCTCATTCATTAATCATTCTGTTATCAGAATGAGAAATCTGTATTCTCTGTAACTCTTCTACTTGTATGCCGTTTTGCTGCCAAGAGTAATGAAGCTCCAATTAACCGACAATGTGAGCGCAAATGGCACTAGTTAATGAAGAATGCAAAGGTGACAGGGCTTATCTGCCATATCGACTGAGATTTATTTCTGTTAGTGTAATATTATGCCCTTCATTTTACATTTACTACTAAACAGAAATTCAAATTTCTCTAAGTTTTAATGTTATTTGTTACAAATTGCCGTTAATAGAATACTGCAACACATTTAAAAAGGATTTTCTACATTTCAAATACTGGAACATTGACATTATAATTTCCATTGCATCAAATGATGCGGCTGTAGTAAATGTTTTTAAATAGAAAAATAGAAAATGCGTACCATTTATTCTTTGAAGTTGAAAAGAGAAAAGAAAATGTTCCGATTTCCACGTTTATGATGCAGTAACAGCAATGAATTTCTACGAATCCACAGAAAAAGAGATGAATATCTATATATCTCAACATAGAAATTGTCTACTTTTCTTAGACAAATTGAAGAAATTTAAACAAATATTACATCTTTTTTTTCCCCGAAATTCCATAAATAATTAAACATCATGATGAAACAAATGCAGTTTTAATTTTACCAAGTGATATGAATAAAATTAATTCATATTTTATTAATTTTTTGTTTTTAAAGGAGTAATTTAGTTAATCAGTTTTATCGGTTCAACTAAGCTGCAACATCATTGATAGTTTAAATAAATTAAAAGTAGTTTTAAAAGCTTTTTAATAATATATATATTCTGCTAATTCTGATAAAAATTTCTGAGCAACTATATCTGCATTGTATTTTTGCTTGCTTTAATGATATTAAAAGCCAACGATAAAAATTCATTATTATCCCCGCCATATTATTAATCAATAATCACTTTGAATTCAACGCTTTCAGCTCTGAGCTGTGTAAACTATCGAAACTCATACGCTTTTCTTTTTATATGCTAGAGAATTTTTGTAATATACTAATTCCTTTGACCTGGAAATTTTTAAAAAAGTAAACAATTATGTACGAAATTCACTTTAGAACTAAAGAAGGAGATAGTATCTAAAATTATTATTGAGACTAATCACTCTATTATTCTTAATTTCTGGATATCTCAAGTGCTCTAAATAATCTTGGACTCAATACAGCAATTTTAACCACATTAACTCTCAATGAGATGGAGCGAAACTTAGACATCATTGCTCCCAAACGAGAAAAAGTAATAGCTACTGATAACTCCAATATAAATAGTTTTCCTGTCGGAGACATTTTTTGACCTTTACCGATCGTGACCTACCACAAATCGTTTTCTTCCCTGAACGGACCTTTCACCTTTGTGACCACCGGCATCGACGGAGAGTCTCAAGTGCTTTCTGACAAAGACATATGGACGCAGCTTTTAACGAGAGAACTACCGAATTAAGTGCTCAAAAGATGAAGAGAATTGCTTCTAAGAAGTAATGGTTTTAACTCCGTCGTCGGTCTTGACGCTGCCGTAAACAACGGAGGTCAGTATGAATTACTCCAAACAATGGGATAAGAGTGCTTCGCCTAATATCCAAGCACACTGAAAAAGAAATTGCTTCTTTTTGTCCAAATGGTACTTAAGTTCCTCTTATTAAAATTAGACGCCAAATAAATATTGCACAAGTTTCATTTTATGTCATTTTTTAGTGTATACCACCCAAAGGTATCTTTTACATATTAATATTCCTCCCTAAATAAAGTTTTTAAGAAATCTATTTTTACCTTTAAAAAATAATAAATGCTTACCTTACTTTCTAGACTTGACAGAAAGTACTATAAAAGAAACAATCTAAGAATTCTATGCATTTCAAAATTGATTCTTCCTCGTAAAAATATCTCACAGACTCATTAGATGAAGAATTATAGCACATTATAACAGATAAATAAGTAAATGCTCATATTTCCTTCTTGTGCAGATTTTGATTACAGTTGCATAAATATGATCGAAATGCTCTAAACATTCCAGAGCTTATTAACTTGTTCTTATAAAAGACAATACTGCATTAATTCTATAAAAGCAGACTTGCTATGCCTGTCTTGTATAATATTCTATATGATTTTCAACTGCCGGTTTTAATAATTTTCATTGTAATTTATGGCAAACTTAGAAGATGGGTATAAAATCATTGAGAAGAAATAATTAAATTATATATGAGAAATAAAATATTTTTGAAAACTAAATTCAAACAAATTTAGGAAACATTAACTTTTTTTGTCCTTTTTTAAATTTAAATTGGAAAATGTTTATTGATAATAATTTTTTTAAAATACAGAGAGGTCTTTCTGGAATTGCTTAGAATATTTATAAGTGTTTCTGTTACAATATCTGAGTCCTTTATTTATACATTTATACATATGCTTTGTACATTTAAGTTGAATGTGAATGTGAATTGTTTGGATATAAACAGCAACATTAAGTTATTTTAAAAAGACAGCATGCACATCGATAATTAAAAAAATTATTGTTAATATAAAAACGTTTTGCGTCTCCTCTAAAATTTTGAAGCCTTACTGAATTTATTTTTACCCTTATTAATAGAAATATTATTTTAGAATATTCAGTTCAGAGAAATGCAATCAATTATCGACAATAAAAATGTTTCACCCATTTAAAGAAAAGAAAACAAGCATATGAAAACAAAATAACTAATAAAAATGCATATTTATAATTTTTTTGCAATAAAAACTTTTTTATTAAATCACTTGCTTTTTACTGGCATTTGCATCGGCATACAATTACTTATCGATTGAATTAAATATAGATTAGTTGCTGTATTAAAAATATAGGATACTTGTTTAAATTTTTTTAAATTCTTATTCCCTACTTTACTGTGCCTCCTTTTTATGCTGAAAATATTTTCAAAATTTATACTGAATAATTCTTTCTTAAATGTTTTTAAATTATTTGGATTTAGTATGAAAGAGAGTTTGATAAATAATTAGATCTTAAGTAACAAAACCAGAGAAACCCGAACAAAATCATGATTTTGATCACTAATGTGCATATTTCTTTATTATTAACTGAAAGTATAATGAAACAAATAAACAAGTGTGTGTGTGTGTGTGTGTGTGTGTGTGTGTGTGTGTGTGTGTGTGTGTGTGTGTGTGTGTGTGTGTGTGTGTGTGTGTGTGTGTGTGTGTGTGTGTGTGTGTGTGTGTGTGTGTGTGTGTGTGTGT
>JAOUZG010033074.1:7402458-7423241 GCA_026289955.1 Argiope argentata
TTGTACCTATTAATTAGCTACAGAGCTCCCTTCAGAGTGGGAGAAAATATATGAATGCTAAACATAGTTGCATATTAGGGCAAAATGTTCAGCAACTTCTGATATAAACATAATTCAATTGTTTTTGCATAACTCTTCAATCACTCTCATGATGTATATATATAAGAAAGACGTTACATTGTTATAAGCATCTAAATGTCAATTTAACTGTTTCACACAAAATAAAAATGTTCTGTATAGTTTTAAAACAGATCAATTCCCCTGTACCCCTACACAAACATTTAGAGCTATTCGTTTCTTTAAATTCTGAAATGCATACCATTGAAATTCTGCATTTTTGTAGAGATTTTTGTTTTTTCCTCTTTACAATGCGATATTTTATTTATAGTAAGTTTATTGTATTTTAATTCTTATCTTTCTGTGTTATTTCCGCCTTTTTAGCATTTAAAAAAATTCCCCACTTTTCTTAAGTCATATTTAAGATTTCATCTTCTTTTGCACATTAATTTATCCTAATTACGACAGCGAAATAAAGAAGACTTTATATATATAAAAAAACATGAAACAAAAATCAGTTGCTATCAATAATATAAAATCAATTATCAAACAATAAATATGGAAATCTTTGAACCCTTGGATCAGCATTTATTATTTACTTCGGCTTTCGGAAAATTTTAAACATTTAATTTTTTCCGTTTAAATCTGATCATTTACTTCTTTTTTAGTATATGAAGGATAATTGGATAATAAATGCCATACCATCTCAATGATCAAACAGATTCTATTTCTTGGAACAGATTTATTAGCCACAATTCTTACCGATCATTCCGGTTCATGGCTATGCATGAACTCATATAAAACTTTAAAAAAGAAATTAAAACATAAAACATCGAATTTGCCGAAAATCAAATTATCTAATCATGTAGTACTTACAAAGCTAGCAGAAACCTGTTAATTTCTTGTTTATCAAGGCTTTACTTAACTTAAAACATTTCTATAAGGGAAAAAAATTACATTCCATTTTCTTTTCTTAATTGGCTCATGGATTTTTTTAATTACGATACATGGCGAATCTGATTCGTCTTTGTTCCCTATAAATTATCCTTCGTGATTGCATTTAAGGAGTGTTTAATATGACGTCACAAAGTGAAATGCCCAGTTATCCCCAAACAGGTCTTTCATATCATTATCATAATAACATAATTAAGACTCGTTTGTCCCTTACGGGGAAGAATCCAAGATGAGTATCTAACATTTAAGATCAACTGCAACTTAAAAAAAAGATCCTTTAGCCACTGGAGCCCAGAGGGATTTTTTTAGTGCTTTCCTTTTTTGTTTTTGCACAAAAGTAAATTTAATGGTCTGAAAGTGCTTTGTATCTGTTGTATTAAGTTTGAATAACTGCATGTTAGCTTTAATAATTAAATTAAGAGTTATTACCGAGCTCCAAGCATATCTTAGGTCTGGCCTTCTTAGGTTTATTATTTCTTTTTCATTAAGTAAAACCGGAGTTAGTTTGTTATAGTAAATTGAAGTTAGAATGCAAATTACATTTACTGTTTTTTATTAATTTTTGTGTTTAAAATTAACACTCTGGTTGGAACTTTGTATCTGTATTTCTCTTCAGTTGTTTTTACCTTTTGATTTTTTTTCCGCCAACAGAGTAGAATATAAAGTAACACATCCAATTCAGATGACAGGTTAATCTTATTTCAGTAGAATCAAACACAGCTTTCACAGGTTTGTTGCCACTTTTTAGTATGAGATATAATGGAATATTTTATAAAGGAATTGTATAACAGGTAACTAATAATGACATATAGTGTCATTCGCTTTATGGGCAACATTTGCTTTAGTTTGAAATCAATGCATTTGAATCTGAATTGCTTGAAAACTCTTAAATAGTAACAAATCGAAGCCAAAGGCTACCAAAATTTCTCATTCTATATTTTAAAATGGTTTGCACAAGTTTAAAGAAAATCTGTGTAGACAATTTTAGAAACTACAACTATAAAATTCATATACAACATTTCTTCAGATGAAATAATCAATTTTTAAAATAATCATTTTTTTAAAAAAATATATTAAGTATGAATTATACTTGCATGAACGGACAACTAAAAATGCTGGGTTAAAATAAACCAAGAATAATTAATTAAAAATTAACAAATATACTTCAGAAATAAACTTATTTTAATAAAAAAACACATTTTTTCAAAAAGACATTAATTTTTAGAATTTTTTTTCTTTTGTCAAAGAAAACATCTAGATTTCTTACTACGGTAACCGATTAACTTATGGAATGTATGATAAAAAAAGCTGCTGACATTATCTTTATTTATTATTTATTTAGGAATACAACAATATTAATAATTCAAGATTTTTAAATATTTGTTGAATTTCAATGGCATTTGTAGAAAATACGGAAAACCATTTCATTCGCCCAAAATATACGAATTTTTGTAATGATTTAAATTTCAAATTTAGACCTTTAAGAAGAGAGACATAAATATATACACTACTTGTCTATATGCTCCAAAAGGACATCAAATTAAATTTATTTACATTCAAAATTAAAAAAATTGTATATTGTCCAGCTCCTTTTTTTAAAAAAACTATAATCCAATTCATAAACGTCTTGGTACGATAAGTGGTTTGCTCACATAAGATAAACTCAATCATTTGATAAGAGATTTAAAGCAAAAGTTTCAATGGTTTTTTCTACATATAAATAATTTTCAGAAACGGTATATTTTAATCAGTTGATGTATCTTATTTTAAAAAAACTGAAAGCTGGAGGTAAATGTTTATTTTGTAAGAGAAACGATTGAAAAGTTTTCTGGAAGTTTCTACTGAAATATACATGCAAATAATTATGTCGAGTTCATTTATCATTCTTTTTTCGATTTATTGACGATGAACATATTATGAGTTTAATAAAGCAATTTATTCTACATAAAATCTCGACCATTTGAAGTTCCTGATGATAATTTCAGGTAAATTCAAAATTAATGACTCTACCTTCAATTCCAGAGGCGAAAAAAAATAATTTTTTGATGTTTAAGAATTAAAATTATTCCTGAAAGTTTAACATTTTGCTTTCTATCTCTGGTATGAATTACGCTTTTTGCATTAAAAATGCCTATTTTCACTTGGGAAGACATTTAAGCACTTATCATATATATATTTACAGATACTTTTCATCGACTTCAGATTGCAACAGAACTGAAAAAAAATTCAAATTTGGTCATATATATTTATATATAATAAATTGTCTCAAAAACAGTAGTTTGTTTGTACAATTGCAAATTAAGAATGTTTAGGATACTATATATATAGATATGAAAGGAATATAAATTATTGGATTTGACAAATAAAACGCATAGCTGATATGATTAGCCACAGATAAAAACTAGCCGAATTTTCACTCTTGTAATTAAAGCAGATTACATCCCCCCCCTTTTAAATCGAAGCAAAAACTAATATGCAAAAGAATTAATATGCAAATATACAAAAGAATTTTATTTATTTATATGATATGAATATGTAATTTTAAGAAGTAACTTTCAAGTGTTACGGAAATAAAATCGAATTACAAACGAAAGATATTCGATTTGGAAGGAATCCACGTGAATTCCTTCCAAAACTTTTCTTTTTCTTTATCCACTTTTCTTCTAGAAATAACCACAAGAATGCATAAATGAACTAGTGAAAAATAAAATTCATAAATAAAATATCGATGAGTGAGTGCAAAATTCAGTTAGAGCAAAATAAAATTCTATGAATGAATTTTGCTTTATTTTTAGTGACCTCATTCCTTTGAAAAATACTTATTATCTTGAAGAAAAATCAAAAGCGGTGAAAATCGAACTTGTAACTGTTTCAATCAAATGTTTTCAAATATTGTCATATTTCATTATTTAGTATAAAAAAGTTAAAAGAAATTTGTAAGAAAGATTATAAAGTAATGAAAGCAAAATAGAAATCAATGCCGAACAAAATAATCCTTTTTTTTTCTACTTGCATTGTTATAAACAAATTCAGTTATGTAGTATTCAACTGATTTTTTTTTGTGTTGCATCTTTCGTCTACGTTCATAATTTCCTCTTAACGTTCCACTTATAACAACAATCTTTTAAATCCTCAAAAACGTATAGAAATCTCTTAAACAAGAAAAAATAAACACCAATAAATACTACATTTATTTTAAGAAATTAAACAGAAAATATAATCCTGAATTCATTAATCTAGAAAATGTTAAAAAAGAAAAAGGAAGTATATCATTTTATCAACGTCTATTCCGTTGCTGACTCTGATTTACCCGACAAAGGAAGAATTAATTAGAAAACGTCGCACATATACTCAGATAGTTCCTACAAAACAGAGAAAACCCCTCAACCGATCAAAATGGAAAACATGAGTAAGGTAAACTATCGAGTGATTGAGAACTCTTTAAAATTTCTATAGCAGGCAACCTCGAGAAACAATGCGTCTCAATTCAGCTATAGTGCAGCGTGAAATGACATGTCAAACCCGTTTACGGGGAGCAAATTCAAACAAATTAACGTACCATCAGTCAAATCCAGCTACTGATTTACTATCGTAATTATGAGTGAATACAAACGTCAGCTAGAAGCAATAAGCTCCTTTCCCATTAGCTATTGAGGTGAACAGGTCGTATTTACCTTCAGTTACCTAGACGGGAAGAGGGAAGCCAGATATTTTCTTTTAGCATTTTTTGGCGAAGTGAAGGATGTCTTTCAGTAGAAAAAGTTTGTAGTAGAAAGTTCAGCCTCTTTCTAATAATAGGATTATTTATTATTATTACTAAAAGGAATATTTTAATCTTATAATCAGGATTAAAATACTTTTATCTCTAAAGATGTTAAAGTAAAAATTACTTCTGAAGGAAATATTATTGCACACATAATTCTTTAGACAGTCTGAAATTATTTTTTGAATAAAATGCTAATAAGGATCGGCTAAAATCTTTTTTTGAGAATCTAATTTTGTTTTGCTTAAATTATTATTATTGATTATGCAGGATATCTCGGATAAAGTGGAGAAAACATTTTTTTTTTCTAAATAAAGCTTTCACTCGTGCATTTCCTATTAAACGGTTTTAAAATAAGGTGGATAGTTTTATGAATGCAATTCGTCTTCTGGAAGTTGTTGAAAAAGTTAAGGGAATTAAGTTTTCATGTAGCCTAACGATGTAAGAGTGCCAATTACTGAAAAGTTTTATTCTATTCAACAATGCACACATAAAATTTCCCGCTTCTATTCACAAAATTTGCATGGCGTGTTGTCCCTAAATCTTAAGAAATTCGTTACAAATTTAAACAGAGACATTTACTTTAGAAACGCAAATTTTTCCGCAACTGAAAAATTGTCAGATACAAGTATTTGTTTAGTAACTATCAAAATTTGAAAGTAATTTTGTTACGATACATAATTTTTATCTCCTTGATTGGTTGCAAATTCGACTTCCTAAAAAAAGAGAAGAGTAGCATGGGAAATTGAATATTTTAAATACTTGAGGAGTATTGCAATACAGAACAAGAAAATAAAAAAAAATAAAAATAAAACTTCTGGAAATCCTGTATAGTGGTTGGGGTTGTTAAGTATAGTGGTTGGGGTTGGGGTTGTTGCTTCCTAATTAATTTATGTATTTCAGTAATAAGTTCAGCTATGAAATACTGATATTTTTGTTGCGTATAATTGCAATTTGAGTTTGATAGAGTTTTAGCAGTTTGTTGTGAAAGTTGAAATCAGCAGGCAGTATCTCAATCGGTAAAATGCACGGATTTCAGTATTTTTAACGTGAAGGTGAAGAACGCGAGTTCAATTCTTGCGAAAATCAATAGTTTTTTGATAAAATATTAATATTAATTGTAATTGTTTAATAAAAAGTAACTAAAATATTTTTTTTATTTGTTGACTTAAGTAGCAATTGACTTTAAAAAAATTATATTACTTGTTTTTCACGTTAGTGCAGTAAGAATCAGTTCAGAACTGAGCATTCCAAATATGAAAGTACAGAGAATATTTCATATATACAGCCTTTTTGAACTGTATGGGTAGTTACAATTACATCAAAACCAATGTTTATAGTTTTACAATTGATCTTACTACAGATGGAATTCTTCTTCCCTGAAAAGTGTTATTAGAATAGACAAATTGCGCTGCGATCAAGATGAGAGGATCAATTTTCAAACGACCATTTTTAGAAAGTTTTAAAAAAAATATTTACTTACTGGATGTTTAACATCGGTGGTGATTTTCGATATGTATATGATGTGACATTTTCCGCAGCTCTTTGGTTGGTGCCAATTTGTGTATGAACTGAATGTCGATCTTTAGTTCTAAATGGTATTATATTTGAATTAATAGATAAATTGCCTTTGCTGTACTCCTACAAGTGCAGTTGCAATTTTATGGTGCTCCTCCTCACCAAAAATTATTACTAGATGATAGATGAATGTGATTTCCTGATAGATTGAATAATGAATTTACCAATGGTTTAAATGCGTCTGTTGAATTTCCTCTTAAATTATCTGAATTGATATATTCTGACTTTTTTTAATGGAGTCCATCGCGTTCTACTGTGTATAATACCTTTCCAGTAAACCTATCAAACCAAGTGTTATTATCTTGTTTTACCTTTTTAAAACTTAATATGAGTTGATATAATCATTACCAAATCATAGCGGACCACAGTGGCCTCGTGGTAAGTTCTCGGGTAGTGAAAGGTAGGGTCCCAGGTTCGAGACCCGATTCCACAGAAGAACCGTCGTGTAAAAGGGTCAGTTGCACGTTAAACCTGTTATATTCAAACGTCTTCCCGCTGGCGTGAAGAGTGGGGTGACAAATCAGGTGACTTTCTCGTCATCTGACCATGGTTCAATATTACGAGGACCGTCCCAAATTAGCCCTTGTGTTGATTTACAATGGGATGTTAATAAAACTAAACTACATTCGGGTCATAGAAAGAACCATTGTACAAAATTTGAAAAAAAAAAAACTCTTAAGATTCAGATTTTTTACTTAACCAGATTTTTTAAATTATTTTTTTATTTGCTAAAACAAGCTGTCTCGTGTAATTATAGCGTTATTTTCAAGGATCTGCACTGCAAAATGGTAGTTTTTATCTTTACTGCTTGTATCATAAAATAGCTTTTCATAGAGTATAGTATTTTGATTTTAAATACAATTAGAAATTAAATTTCGAAATTTGTCGATGTAATTTGTTATATTTCTAACATCAATACATTTTTCTAACGTAACCATAAACAGTTTTAAAAATTGAACCTAGTGTTAATTTATAATAAATAAATAAATAAGAAATAGAAAAAAAGAACAATAGTCGTTTTTAAGCACATATTTAAATGGTATTATGAAGAGGTAAAATATTTTGAATTATAGGGGAGTATGTTTAGTAATCTCTCTTACCCTTATTCTAAAGTTATGCTATAGTTTAATTAATGATATTTTTATTCTTTGTAAAGCTTTGGATAAAAAATTCTGAAACAGATGACCAATCATCATATTTTTTCAGGATATTAAGATATATTAATGTTTTGTCTTTATTAACATAGATTACGCCTCTATTAACAGAGAATTTTATTATTAATATAGGAAAAAGCAACAAAAAAAATCATGAATAATCCATTATAGTAGTATAGCTTTGCAATAGCAACATGGATTTTTTTTTCACTTTGGTCATGGTAATGGTGCAACTTGAGGAGCAAGAACTGCTTTAAGATTGAAAGCCTCCAGTCAGGATAAAATTAATACATTTCAGTTTTATTAAGATATTTGTAAAAAAACAAAATAACGGTGTTTTGGATTGTAAAATAAGACAAATTTTATTTATTAACCTTTGTCCCACAGCATATAGCCATGAAAAATCACCATGAAAAATCGCCAAATCATTGCAACTTAAAAATTGCGACTGCTTTAATATAAAGATATAAGTTATATCTGTGATAAACAGAGAGAATTATATTCCGGTTTAAATTTAAAGATGAAATTAAGAAATCTGTTTACAATTAAGCACTCAGAGGTTATGTTAAAATGTAGAATTTGAATATTAAATTTATTTTTAATATTGAAATTATTTTCAATATTGAACTATTTTCATTCAAGTCATTATTGATAACAGGTGAACTAAGCAATAAAAATATTTTATTTATTAAGGGATATTTTTAGTATTGATATCAGATTAATTAAATAATAAAGATATATTATTTATCACTAGAATAATTTACAAGAAGCAAGAAAATAAAATATCTGTTTGTAGATATTACACGAAATGATTTTGTGATGGGAATAAGAGATGATTTACAAAAGGACTGATTGTCTTTTATGTTTCTGAAGTAGGATAACAACCGAAATTAATGAAGCACGAGTACAGTTTGAACAAATAAAAGTAAACATCTTTCTTATGCCTTTCTTAGGCTTTTTTTTCTTATTATTTCTTTGTTAAATAAAGATCTTCTTAAAGATAATGCTCTTTGTAACAAATAAAATAAAAATGGTTTGTTAGTAACTATTTTTGTTCTATTTCAATCTGTCGTTTTGCATTTGTCCTAAATTTTAATCCCATGCATTATAGTTATTTTGAATTTTAACACATTGGATGCTTAGCTCATTTTAAACAAGTCTACCAATCACGATTTATATCCTGATGGTTCATTATTCTCGAAACTTTCATCTAAAAACAAAGAAAAACCGATTGAATTAGGGTGTTGTGTAGCTTACTAATAAACCCGGTTTAAGAATTTGAAAACTGCCAATACTAACATGCATCCTTAACGCATTTAAAGACATAATTCCAAAATATTACAAAAATCATTGAAAAATAAATACTTCAAATTTTTTACTTGTCTCAGGATTAGGAAGTATAATAAGAAACAAGTAGTAATTGGTAATGATGACTACAAGACGCATCATTAATACCTTTTCGAATTGAGAAATATGTACCTTGCGCACTCTGTAAGAAGAACGACACACTGTCCCCTCCGCTTTTTTATTTTCTGTTTTTAAATGCAATCTCTAATTTTAAAAAAATTAAACCAATACTTTTCTAAGTGCGTCATTCATTACGTTGATTAGAGGCAATTATCATCACATGATCCTTATGTTGGTTACATGGAAAGTAAGTGATTAATTTATGCATTTCCTTCTTATAGCAGAGGAACATCTGTAGGATATAACTGTGAAAATCAACTTTCGTTTTTGTGTTTTCTTCCAGCAAATATGTAATTCTTCTTTATTACCTTAGACAATTTTCATCACAGAGAAATTGAGGCTTTTAATGTAAGTAAAATTTATATTTTTCATGTATTGGGAATAATTTATTATATGGCAAAAAATAGCATTAAGTCTAAAACCGTGGTTAAATTACCACCCACAAATTATAATTTTTTTTCTAGGTCAAGCTAACAACTGATATTAAATATATTATGTGTCACATAAGAAAGTTGTTTATTAATAGTGATTTGTAGTCATCTGACTTCACTGGAAGGAAACTGAGAAGTTGATAGCGAAAAAGAATGAAACGTGATACTGATAGAGAAATCTGAAGAAGATGATTTTGACTCTTTTCAACAAGAAATAGGTTCTGCACAGATGAAGAAAATGGTTTATATCGAATCATTTATTATTGATTTCTCAACAAATATGTTTATTTTCTTTTATTAGGTTGAAGATGACAAAAGTAAAGTCCGCTTTTCGCGCATGATCAGGATGGTATTACCGGTGATCAAATGGTTATGAAATGCTTGAAGAGCATCAATTTGACTGATACAAAATTTGTTTTGAAGTTTAAGAAATGTCTTCAATTTCTGATAGTCAGAGAAAGGTTCTATTACCAGATATTATAGATAAAATAAATATTTGTATTTAAAATATGTTTTCAGATCGAGTAGAATTCAAAATAAAATTAGTTGAATAGAGTATTGAACGTTGTGTTTGAATTTTTTTTAATTCGATCGATTTGATCGATTTTTTGAAACTAAAATGAATTACTAATTCTTGCTCATTTTAAAAGGATTTTTATGTTTTAGATATTTTGTTCGCCTATATCGAAGCATTCATCATTCATGTTTTTCTGAAGGTTTATTAGTTATAATTTTCTCAATAAAATTGAAGATATAATGATTATAAATTCCTCCAAATGTAAGTATTGAATTCACTATATTTAATATACCAACGAATATATTTTTTTATTGAGAAACAGTGATTTGTGATAATCAAGAAAGAACAATAAATAAATTTTGAAGCAATATGTAGAAAGTTTCTCGTCGCTTTTAATATATTATCTTTACATCATTTCATTACTATGATCAAAAACTAAAAATATGAATTTTATATTATACCATATTGTCTGGGAATTGAAATTACTCTTCGAGGTAGTTATGAATATTCTTGAAATAGATGATGGATAATTAATAAATAAATTTGGGAAAAAAGTGCTGTTTAATGAGTCATGCAGATTCTGTTTATGTACTCATATAAATTACAGGGGTTTTTTTTATCTCTTTTGATCACTTTAAATTAAAAAAGAAATAGAACTATCAGTGAGATTCGTTCACAGTTACTTTAACCGACCCAATCTAATTAGGGTAAAAGGTCTCTAGTTCAGAAAATATATTTTTCCACTGAAATAATTAACTCTGATAGTATTAAGAATTAGATTTTAAAACTAAATAAAAAATTACCTTGAAATGTAATCTCTGTTCTTATGAACTAATTCAGAATTAAAAACAAAGAAATTTTATAGTAGTTACTTTTTTGAAACCACATTTTTAAAAAATTAATCTTTGTAACCGCGTTTATTAAGTACATAATTTTATGTCTTGTATCTCTTTTTTAAGCCGTAAAATACGACGCTAACAATGCTATCAACTTTTTTCTGCTCTATTCTTGAATGTTACTCTTATAAGGCCCTTTAGGTAGACAAGAGGTTCAATTGTTTTTAAGCCAAGCAAAGCAACTTGGCGAAGCTTGGCGGAAATCTCTCGATTGCAACAACCCGGCTGTCAGTGAATAGAAATGAGGAGTCAGTGCACCGTAATGCGTTACAATCTAATTGCTAATTTGGGAGAGTTAATTAAGGTAATAGGTCATGAGGGAAGGGATGTTTCTTTGATCGCTTATTGATTGGTTTCACACATTCCACAGGCTAATTAGTTTCATTTCGATGATGTAAAATGCTCGGTAATTTGCCTCTTAAGGGATGAAGCACGCAACCGCATTCGGCTCACATAAAAGGAATGCTTTCTTTTGTTGCATTGTCAGATTGTGTAGACAGCTTCATAACAATGCAAATGAGAAGTTTCAAAGAATCGATGATGGAGCATCCTCCCGCCGGCGACGGTAAATGATTTCTTTTCACTTCTTCTTTCACAATATCCGGATCGAAAGAGGAGAAAGAATCAATGCATCTTTACTTTTCTTTTTTTTCTTTCCAAGTATTTCATTCGTATGCTGTCGAAGATGGTTTCGGTCGTTTTAATCACTTTTTTAGGGAATAGTTTAGTCTAACGATAAATTCGAGAAGAAAGACTGAGAAGAATATCAGATTCTTGTAAAGAAACACTCACTTTTGATGACCAGTACTATATCATCCGCTTGTCTTGTAATGACAATACAAGTACAATATTTATGCTCTACACCATACTAAATTCTTAATATATAAATTGAATCCTAAATGCACAACACTGATAACATATGTTTCTCTCGGGTATTTATTGGTATGAAAACATTGTTAATCCAAGTTAGTGTGGTATATATTTCATTTGAGTAGACTCAGAAAATTGAACTTTTAATAAAGTATATTAAATTTCAATTTATTTTAGTATTCACTAAAGCTTCAATGATAGCAGTTGTTTTGAATTGTGTCCGGTCAACTAAAAGACAAAATCAAAATTTGAAGGGAGAGGATTTATAAAAGTTAGCACAACCCCCTTCTCCATCCCTTGGTCAGAAAAGAGTAAAGGTGACAAACGTTTAATCATATTCGGTCTTTTTTTATGAAGGTGCCCGGGTGCAAGAAACTATTTGGGACGCCGAATTTTTTAAATAGTTAAAAAAAACATGCAATGTCCTGTTTATTTAATGTGTGATTTTTTTTATTGTAAACTACTTCAGGAAAATTGCTTATTTTTGTAAGTTTTTTTTCAATACCTACTACAGAAAGTACATTTAAGCATTATGCACGCATGTCTGAAAATAATTCTTTGTTAATTTTAAGGGGACTCGGTACATCAAAATTTCGGAAAATCGATGAAAATGTCGATTTTCTGATTTTTACTGAATAATGATCCTTGAACCTTTGACTTGTTAATCTGAAAATTTTAAAGCAATCCGACAAGTATTTAATGAGATATGGAACTATTTTGTCTAACGCGATGTCAGTTTGCATGCCCACTTCCTGTGTTTACATCAGACGTATTTCATGTGCGAGTAGCCAAGTCAAGCCTTTTTTTCCATGAAATAAAAAAAGGGAAAGTTTGAAACAGTAACGGTAAATACTTGTTTATTTATAGTTTTACCGCTTTCGTTGTGGTTTTTGATTGAATTTATCTTTGGTTGTATTATAATCATTTTGAAAGCAAAATTGTCTTTTTCAAGATTACTGAATTTATTTATTGCTTACCTGCTTTTGAACTGTTTTCGAAAATGCCTCGCATTAAAAGGAAATCTCATTCCCTTGCTATGAATAATAATACACCATATTACCTTGCTATATACTCTTATGTACTTTTTTTGTTATTTTCAAATATGTCGTTACTGCTTATGTTAATTATGCTTTGATTATTTCATCTATATGTCTCAGATTAACACAAAACTTTTAAAGAATTATATTTGAATGATAATATATTATTTAAAATATTATGTATTTATATAAACTATTTCATAGGGAAAATTTCTGTACATATGTTTTTTTATCGCATGCATTGTCTAGAATATTTACCTACTTCAAAATGGCTGATTTCATTTCAATTAAATGGCTTTGAATTTTGACTGTTTATTATTCTTTATATGGTAAACCGAATTGCAGATCATTTTATAAACAATTTTTACTAAAAAATTTATTGAATTTAAAAAAATGAACATTCTGTAATTTTTTCTTAATTTTTTAAATAGTTCCTATATATGGTAATGGTCATTAATAAATATGATAATAATATATATAAACAAAATTAGTATCCTAACACTTACAAATGCCATATTATTGTTCTGAAAAAAATCTAACTTCATATGAGCTGTTTTTGTTATAATTTTATTGTGTTGAAAACTTTAAAGTTGTCTTTCTCAGTTTGCTTTTTTTCAAACTAAAACAAAATGCTAAAAGTCAATCACATTTTATTGTAATTGGATGAATTTTTTTCTGCTCACTCTTAAATGTATGCTTTATGGAATTAGGGATGAATTTGTTAAAATTTTAATTAGATTTTTTCTAAAAATGTTCAAAGTGAAAAAGTTTGATATTTTCGAAAAAATTTAACAAAATTTTGTAAAACAATTTTTTCTCAAAAACTAATATAGATATCAAAAACCAGATCCCTTTTTTTGTTACAAGCATTGTAAGGTCCCTCTCAAAAAATTTGAGGAAAATATTTTGAAAATTGCACAAGAAGAAGCAATTTTAAAAAATGTTCAATTTCTTTTTAAAAATTTAGAGAATTAAATTTGTAACTTTTGAAAGTGAAAAATATTTCAGAAATTTTTTATTTAACTTTAATTTAATATCAAATCCAGTAGTAAAACAATTATTTGGATTAGGTTTTCATATTGATTATAAAAAGTAGCAAAGTTTTTAGAACATTTTTCTAATTTAGGATTTTCTATAGTTTTATATCGGGAATTAATTTGTAATACTTCTAAATTTATTTTCTGTATGTACAAAACGGTATTAGTTACAGAATTAAAATATAACCTCTAAATTCCACAATCAGGTTTTCTATAATTTCGTCTTCTGCTGTTTTGAAATACAACTTTTCTCTTTTTTCGAATTCGTTTTTCAGGGAAATATTCTGAAAGATTCAAATCAATTGCAATTGCTATTGCTTCGTATATAAATGAGTTAAATTTTTGTTCTTTAATTTTGGCTTCTAGTTTTAATTTTTCTGACTAAATAAAAGCCCCACTCGGTAACAATTGTTTTTACTTGAAATAGTTTTTTTTATACTGCTAATGTTGGACAAATTGTAAACCCTACTATTAACCTTTTGTACTCGAGAAAGCAATCCACTGCATAATTATTCATTTAATACAAAGACTTGTGTATTACTCCGAAAAACAAATATGCATAACTGTTTTAAGTTGAATTCTCCCGTTTACTTAATTAGCAACTTCTTACTGTTCTAAAGGTGTTTTTAAAAATTAAAATTAAATAAATAAAAAAAGGGAAAAAACTTCAAAGTAATGCCCCGTTTCGATAAGTCATAATTCGAGTGCAAAGGATTTAACATAAAATAAATGTCATTTCTTATATTAAATCCAATAGACTTTTAGCTTCAAATACAGCTGAATTTTTGTTATTTGCATCAATATGTTCTTCTAGGGCATTACAAGTTTGTTCAAACTGTATAACACTGGTTTAATCGAATCTATTTTGGCTTCACAACGAGTGTCGCATAATGGTTCAAGAGTAATATTTAAATGTCTGCAAAATTTCCTATCTTTTTGTAGATGCAGAAGATAAGCAATTTAAACTTTGCAATATTCAAAACATTGTTTTTAATATTACAATATTTATAGCTGGAAACGGTGTCACAAATAAATAAATTAAAAGAGAAGGAAATTCAAGGCACATAAATTGCATGAGAGTTTAGAGCTATTATTTTAGATTGCACACTTTTATATTTCCCTTTCGTGTTGCTGTCGTTTTCGTATGCTTGCCCTCTACAATTCATAATACCTAAATCATGCTGACTTAATCTTCTCAATAGAGCTTTTGCTAGTCCGTCTGCAATCACATTAAAAGAAAAATAGAAAGCCTTGTCAATGAGGTGAGAAGTTAAGCAGAAGTAGACGAAGAAGTAATTAGTAATTATAATTTATCTTACAGATATTAAGGAGTTTGACTGGTCTGTTCAGAATCCAGATTTCAATTCTATAAAACGGCTATGTGTTTAAGTTTATTATTAAATTCGAGCTGAAGTATAATGCCTCATACCAGTGGTGAGGATTTCCATTGTTTATTAGAAGAATAGAGCGCCATTTCTGCAGAAATATTCCAAAAACTATTGGATAGCCTTCCATTTAAAGCAGCAGTCATCACTACCGCAAAGGGTTGAATAACTTTACATTAGTAGTTGTAACATTTGAAGAATACGCAAAACATAATGGTGTCCAGAAATTCTAAAAAAATTAAATATATTCTCAGTCGAGTTACGTAATATTAGAATTCTTAAGTGTGTACAAATAATAATGAATAGCGTAATGAAATGATCGTTATGTATGGTGCCTGATTTTTTTATAATTTATAGTAATTTACAGATAAGAAAGGATATTTATTATGTTTTAAATCTTTTATAGAATTCAATATAATTATTCGAATTTAATTTAAATAATATCTATTTATTGAAAAGCTTACAATTTGTGGCTTTATTTAGAAATCAAATGAGATGACTCAGCTAGCTACAATATCGACATCTTTCTGAATTTTAATGATATTCAACTGGAACTTTTCTGTAAGTTGAAAGTAAGATTAATCGGATTAAGATCGGGATTTAAAATTTTGAAAGGAAAAAATTGGCTGTATTTCACACATACGCAGGTAAAACTTATTACTTGTTATTAAAACTTATAAAACATTCCTTTTTCACCGAATATTTGAAAAAAAAAATTACTATAAATTTTTTGTCATATATTCTACAAATTTGATGTTTCCGGATGTACACATTTTTACAAATTCCTCTAGAAAGGATGATAAAATTTTCCTTGAATAATATCGATTATGCAAAAAAAAAATTCTATATTCACATTTTACCGTAAAAATTTGGTCTGGGAAGCATTTGCGCGACCAACCAGAAACTGGTGAAGATGAAAGCTATGTTATTTGCTTCACAGACTTCAAATAATCACATAAAACTGTCAAAAAGGTGTTTTTTTTCTAAATACTGAAAAATCTGTGTGCATTTATGTAAATACTGCACCTAAATTCGGAAATATTCACAAGAGTTTCTAAAATTTCCAAATTCCTCGGTAAATTATGCTTTAAATATAAAGCGGTTTTACTCTAGCTATACAAAGCTTATATTGTGTTTGCCAAATTGCTATTAAATTATTCTATTAAAATCTAAAGAGAATTATTTTCAATAAAATATAAATAATTTTAACTTAATATCTGTGAAAATTTATCTTGACAAAAAAGATAGACATATAAAACAAATTAAACAAAAATTCCAGCAGCATAAATACCGTTAAGACTCAAAAAAGTATTAGTTGGAAAACACCTTTTGTCAGAATGCACTGTGCCTACATTAAAGTTTGGAGGAGGTGGAATTAGGGTCTGGGTATGTTTCTCTTGGTCAGGATGGCATGCTTGTTCCCAATTCATGGTAAGCTCGAAGTCGACTCCAACTCCACCGTTTAAGACAACAACGTGCTTGTTGGAATTCCTGGCCTCACCATAACGTGATGTAACACTTTCGCGCAAGCGTAGTGGTGACGTTAGGGGAAAATCCCATGATCCCACAGTAACAGATGTGAGTTTCAGTTTCGGTTCTAGAGTGTTTTTGTGTAGTTGTAATTGGATTCGGGGTGTGAACGCACCCAGAGATGGTTGTAAGCGATGTGAATGATTCCTACAACTAAAAGGGATATATGTACGAGTATATATTTGTAAATAATTATCTGTGCCTGTGTCCTCGTCAAGCAAATAAAAAATAGATGAAAATGAAAATCCTGGACTAATGCTTTCGATGTTGTGCTCTGATTCACACTGGAATACCTCGATTCTATCTCTTCTAGAAGTTCCCGGAACGATAAGGTAAGAGTACCTTTTCTCTTACACTACGATAGGTGAATTTGGGGCCTAGAAATCCCAAAAGTGCTTCTTACGCTGTGTCAATTTTGAGTTAGATCCTTTTTATTTCCAGGATGGCAATGTCACTTGACATGTTAAGAGGTCCACCAGGGATTATTGTAATGATAATAAGGTGAACCGACTGAAGTGGCATACCCATAGTCCAGACTTGAATCCTATAGAGAATCTCTGGGACAAGTTACATTGCCGAAGTAAAGGATGCCAGCTACCGTCCAAAATCGGTGAAAGAACTTGCATGTTTTCTCCAAGCTGAATGAAAGAAAATACTACTGTTCATCATACAAAAACTTATGGAAAATATGTCCCGGAGAGTGAAGACTTTAATTGTTTCAGGTGGAGGCTCGACCAACTATTGAATATGAATAAATGGTGTTTTATCTTTTAACACAGGTGTCCAATTCCTCATTGGTAGATAGTGCATATCTTGTTACTCTGTATTGAAAATCATACAAATCAAGCAGTTACACACATGAGAGAAGAGGTTATTCTCTAAGAGCTCTTCCTTCTTTAATAGCCAATAACAATGTCAGAACGCATGTATATTATGTAATTTGTAATCGCATATGCATGATTTTTTTAACTTCAATAAGCCTTATATCAATACTGCAGCAAATTTCTGCTTTCAGAAATGCAATATTATCCTTATATTTGTCAATAAGCAGGAGTAAAATCAATATGTTTCAGATATAAAGAGAGTTGCTTTTATTCCACTATATTTTGCATAGTAAAAGGGATAACAATAAATAAAATAAGATAAATTAAATCTATAATTACCTAAAATCTAAAATATTATTTTTTCCAATGCATTTTTCCACTTCCTGCTGCCTTAAAAATCTCAAAGAATAATTTTAAACACATGAAATTAAAAAGGAGTGAAAATATATAAAGAGTTATTGCATTCAAAATGGATCAGTAAATTTTGTAAATTTTCTCATACTCTGTATGAAGGGTAAATAAATTCTTGAACAATTTTATGATGTTTTTTCATTAAAACATTTTTTTTTTTTTTTGAAAATTCAGTCAGAAACTTATATTTTCAATTTTTTAAACATTCTCTAAAAATGTGTCACACGTCTGATCCCTAAATATATCATCAATAAATTGTAATCTTCTAGTTTTTATCTCACTTAAAATTATATTTGTTTCACCTCACTTCGTGTTATATTCTATTTGTAAGTACAGTAAAATTTCAAAAATTTTATTGAAATTATGTCTTAATAGAAACCCTCATAAGAAAATCAATTGGATAGCAAGCAATGTAAAAAAAGACAATTGAAATAATTGTAGCAAGAATGAAAACTATTTTAAATTCAGTGAGTTTAACTACAATGGTTCATAATGTTTCAAAATTTACTTAAAAACTAATTAAAAATGGATTTTAAAAACTGCAAACTGACTTCATTATGAAAATAATTATTTGAATTTTAAGATGATGTAAAAAAAATAACGTTAGTGTCGGAATATTTATGAAAATTATTGACAAAATTTGGAGTGTATTTCAACTTTTCTCAGGTAGAACAAAATATACTTACCAACAAAACATTTTGTGAATGTTCATTACAAACTATTTTACCATTTCTCGTTAAAATTCATATCCCTCCATAACTTAAAAACTTCAATAATTATGAATAAACACTTAAACCACATTTTTACAATCATATTGATTAATTTTATTATTTAGAGATAGTAACGTATCTTAAACAGAGAAGAAATCTTAAACTGCCATAATCTCTAAGCAAATTTTTGATGATACAAAAATATAGATATTTCAATTCTTTGTCTCAAATCTTAGCGAAGCGTTGTGATTTGTTAATTAGATATCAACTAAACCAATTAATAAGTTATATTAATTTTATCTAATAAGTTATTTTCTTAAATCATTCTCATTTCCAACGATTTAATAATATAGCATTTGTAAAAAAAGAATGGCCATTTAAAAGTTAAAGGTAGCTTTTTTTAGACAGAAATCAGAAAAAGACAAGACAATGAAACTAAGAGAATAAGAAGCTCATATCATTTGTATCACTGATTAAATCAGCGTTTACTGAAAAAAAGTGTCTTATGAAGATGTTCGATAATGATGTGTTTCAAGATATTAAATTGAAAATCCCGTTCCATTTTTTTCATGAAAATTAAAATCTTATTTTTTGTTGAAATAAAAGTTGACATCTATTGTTTCTTCACGAGCTCATTTAATTTAAGGGTTTCAGGTAAGATACTTTGTATCATTATAATGATAAAACCTATTTTATAGCATACTTTGTATCGTTATAATGCTGCAAATTATCTTTTAACATACTTTGTGTTATTATAATGATATAAAGTAGCTTATTATAAGATTGAACCATTTATTGCTCTTTAAGTAAATTCTGTATCCTTGTTTTGTATTTAAACTATTTTTCAGTAGCCTAATCTCATTTACTCAACATCCAGATAGACAACAAATTCAGTTATCCGAAGAAGAGTGATTTCTCTAAATTGCATAAGCTTAGTATATCACTCAGGATGAAAATTGTATTAGTTTCGGAATATACTATTGTAGTGTGTGCATGTGTTGTTGTTGTTGTTTCTAATGACGCCACAGACAAGCTCGACCGGCGGAATCAACGATTTTTAATTGAGAGTGTGCCTATTTCCTTAAGTAGCGCCAATTAGAGCTAAGAGTACGCCTTAACTACTCACGTAACACATTCGCTTGTACAGCACCTTTTTACAAGGAGGCACATTCGCTTATCTCACGGATAGAACAAATGAAGAACAACCATGCCCAAATCGAGACGCACACCCAGAACACCCAGTTCATGAGAAATACGCGCTACCCCTATGTCAGGACGTTGGCGTGTGTATGTGTAGCGTAAAGAAGTTGATTTACATCTCTGTTGAATGAATTTAAATTCCCCATACATTCAACTTTAAGAACAACGCGAAGTCACCCTCCCCCCCCTCTTTAAAAAGTGCAATAAAAAAATGGGGTCCAGGACTCTAATCGCTGACAATCTCTTTAACTCTGCAGCCCTCGTTAGCTTTATGACTGAAGCTTGGTCATCAAGCAGCAACGGAGGGTCACAAACCCTGTTTCCCCTCAGTCGCGCCATTTAGAAGGGCCTGCTGAGGGGTAAATTCAACGGGGAGTCAAACCTCCTCCTGTTGGTGAGAAAAGTCAGATTGGGGAGGGAGTTTTGTGTCACGAGCAATCCATTTAATCATGGTCCAGACGGTTTAAAAGGACATAATGAAGCCCCTAACCGCTTTGAATATTCCTTGCATTTATAAACTATGTGTGTAGTTCCTTAAGGTATCCGACTGCATTCGGAGCACTTTTTTAGAAAAATATGGTGTAGATATGCTTTAACCGTATTTCTGAGTTTGAGACTATTCAAAACTAGTAATAGGAAATCAATATTTGAAATAAACATTAAACATTTTTTAAAATTAACATTTAATAGCATAAATTTCAGCAAATTCTTTAAAAACTTCAAATTGGCTACACCAAAATCTATTTCTCTCACCCGAACAAAATTTACAGTAAAATAAAATACATAGTTTTCTCTACAGAATGAACAACAATCGTATGGTTATAATCATCAATAAAAATTTTAGAGCCAGTCAAAGATCTATCATGAAATTTTTAGTAAATTTATGACGTTATTATTCAAACAATAGGCTGTAAATGTGTGTGTGTGTGTGTGTGTGTGTGTGTGTGTGTGTGTGTGTGTGT
>JAOUZG010033074.1:7423251-7436837 GCA_026289955.1 Argiope argentata
TGTGTGTGTGTGTGTGTGTGTGTGTGTGTGTGTGTGTGTGTGTGTGTATATATATATATATCACTCAATCTGATTCTTTTAGTTCATTCTTTAGAAAATAGTATAAGCCCAAATTCCATAGTAATATGATAATTATATTTAGAGTTACTTTATTTGAAGTGAGCAAAAAATAAGTAAAAATCTGTTTTGAGAAAAATGCATTTTAAGTATGCAGTAACATGTTTTAATAATAAATTACGTGTGTTCATTCTTACAATTCACCAAATTTATAGATTATACCTTCTTCCTCCCCATCTTTTAAAAAATTTCTATTTTTTTTTATCATTTTTTTCTGGCAAATTTCGCATTTGGCATTGAATGCCTCCCAGATTCCTTTATTCAGTCTTTGTCGAGTTCAGGAAATGCTGTAACTGCATTTTCACTAGGATATTCTCCAATAACCTTAAGAATATTCAATAATCTTATAAAAAATTCATTAAAATGTATAATAGACATAAATCCCCTTAATCTGAGGGCTCAGATCTCAACAAAGACATCTTTCGGTATAAATTTTCACCAAACACAGTTGAAACTCTCAGTGGGATTTTACATTTAGCAGCGCAAAAAATGTACCGAATTTAAACTTAATTTGTGTTTATACAAATTTTTAAAATGTTTTTGGCCCTTTAAATTGGTACTTCCAGTTATTTAAATATCCACTTCCGGTTTATCAGTCATTACGAAAATATCAATATTTTGTCTTCTATTTAACGTAGAGATAAAAGTAAACCTGTTTTGAATAGCTCAAAGACTGGTCTATATAATAATTAATGTCATTTTTGGCAAAAATCGACATTTTTGACGCGTTCAGATACCTTAAGCAAGATGTGTAATTGTTGCTAATAATGCTATAATTACATGTAAACATTATGACTCGTGTAAATAAATATACGTATATCAAGGAAGGAATAGAATACACTGAAGTACTGCCTTCAATATTCTAACAATCTACTTGTATATGTTATATTATATCAAATTGCAATTAAGTATTGATAATCATCAAATCATCTAACCTTACCTCTCAACGCAATCTGAAATTTAATTTTTAGGAAATAATTTAGGATTAATTTGACTATCGATATAAGAAGCAATATAGTATTGATTTTTCAATTCTTACTATTAACTCCCACTCTCCTTACATATATCTTGTTCAAATTTTCAATCATTAATAAAATGCTTTGTATTCATCTAATCAACTTCAAGTAAATTTTTAAAAACTTGTAGTGGATGACATTTGATGTTAATACAGTTTTTTCAAATAGCAATTCATTATTTTTTTATTAATTAATTAAAAACTAACCTTCTCGCCAAAAGTTTTCATTCACCCGCCGCCAAATAAGTAACGAATTCAGTTTGTTTTTTCCCAACACTAATGAAGTTAGGCTTAACATGTTTTCAGCCGATTATTCGAAACGATTCTGCTTATTTTCATAATTTTTGATGCATTTAGAATTAAAAATTGTTAATTAATTGATTTATTTAATTCCTTTTGAAGTACTTTCGAATTAAAATAATGCAAAATAAAGAAAATTAGAAATTCTAATCTGTATTACGAACCCTAACTGATGTAGAAAAAGCACAGATTTTGCGTTGCCACATTTGGCTTTAAATCTTCAACTGATGTTGAAAATTCAATCTAGTATAATTTTTTCATCAATTATTAATAGAAATTGCAGTTGTTAGGTTGGGATAATCTGGTTAGCATGGCGTTGGATTCGCATAAATTGGGTTGCGAGTTCGAACAGCATATAAAGAAAGGAGAATAGAAAATTGTCCAGAAATTCGCTTTCTATTCTGCCGCTTAATATTGATTCTGTCATATTTATATTAGTTGTAATTATTTAATAAAAAATAACTAAAATAAAAAATTTCTTTGTTAACCTAAGTAAGAATTGATTTTTTTAAAAAAAATGTTTTTTATATTACTTGTTTATTATCAAAATACCAAATAAAAAGCCATCTCTAACACTTTCATGCGAACTTTCTAATAAATCTATTATCCCAGAAGAGGTTTACCTGACAATAGCGTACAATATTTAAGAAATATAAATTTTTGAAATGAATTTAGAAGTTTTACTGAATTTATTTTGTTATCCTTGTTTGTCCGTGATTAATCTTTGGCATGCTGTTAATAGTATTCGAAAATTGAATCTGTGTTTTAGACACTTTTCGTCCCAATCAATCACAACAACAAAATTGACACAGAACTAAATTTCTGGTCACAAAATCACATGCTAAATTTTATTTATTTAAGACATTAAATTTTTGAGTTACCTCGTTTACATGCTTCTCAAAATATCAGAATGATAGATATCCAACTACTTGTTGAATCCGGCTTAAAATTTGAAAGTTGCCTATAATATAGATGTCAAATTTGTGTATCTTATTTTATCCATTTAACTTTCATTCATTTTCTAGTTATCATGCTAGTTTATATTCAGACAGCTAAACAGATAGACTTCCTTAAAATATGATGGAAATTTTCAAATTTGGTGTAAGGTTCATGTACCAAATTTAATCAGTCTAGTTCAAAGTATTTTTGAAAAAACTTTTTTTTACAGACAGACAAATTCCAAAAATGTGTTTTTGAACTCAGGGAGGTCTAAAACGTATAGATTCGCCAAATGATCTTAAATTTTTTGCCTATTACAGACATTTCTCTGAACCTCTTACACGAGAAAGGTAAAAAAAAAAAAAAAATAGAGAAAACGATATTGAACTAACTTTTAGATTTTGAAAAATATTTTTCTGGCTCGAGGAAATGTATACTACAGCGCTAATGAGATATTATATTACAATAGCATCTCGCTTTGATGCAGCATTAGAGTTAAATAAGGAATAAACCACGTAAAGTCGAACAGTGGTCAGATGATGAGGATAGCTCCTGGGTTGGTGTGTCCTCTCTTCCTTTTACGCCACTCTAGGGGAAAAACGATCAGCCCTGACTAATGTAGCTTACAACGACAGCTATATTAAATCGGCTTAAATGGCGGTTCTTCGCAGAAATAGGGTTTCAAACCAGGAACATTTCAGCCTCGAAGTTCAGTATTACAAGGTCATTCGGGCTCCCAATTTTGATGAAGAATAACGGATTCACTGTTTATTTGAAAAATGTTTGCATATAGTAGGAACAAAAAAGTGCAGTCTATCTTTTGTTTGCGTTAACTGACAAAGTGATGTACACTGACTTTTATGCTCATTTGTTAAATAGTTTTCTCTTTATTTTGCAATAAACCACTTGATATAATTTATTATCATTACGCCAAGGGATTATAATTATCATATACTTTATGCATTTTAATTAGTAAAAGAAGGGTAAAGGAAAGATAAGTGCAACTGTTATTAACGAGTTGTAACAGCTGATTATTTCAGAAACGAATATTTCTGGTGCTAAACAAGGAACACGTAGTTTACGGTTTATTATATATGTAATCGTAATAATGGCTTAGTTAGAGAAGAATATAAACTCCGTTTTCTAAATTTCCGGAATCCTTCTGTGTTTACAGAAAAGTTTAGAGATAACAAATTACAGAATCCTGACACTTCCAGAGAAGAACGGTGACGATGTGGTATTCTGCATGTGATGCAGAAATTGACCTTCTGAATTCCGTTTTCAAGTTACTCTTATGGTAATGTGCAAATAGCCAATCCAGAACACAACATTTCAAACCTTGAAGCGAATATTTAATTACCATAACTGGAATTCTATGCAGTATTCGTGAAGCCCATGAACTGATATAATAGTTACATGGAGGAAGAAGCACACAATAGACCCAGGTCCTGACTAAGGCAGGGGCATACGGAGACGTTGTCCCAGGCCCCCACATAAGTAGAGGGCCCGAAATTTATTTTATGTTTCCTTCTTTAATGAATTTTTTTCATTACTAAAGTAGTGAAGCAGAGGGGGAGGGCAACTAGGCTTAGTCGGGCTCTGAATAGATCTCTAGAATTTTACAATTGGATCCTATCTAAGAAAAAATAAAGTTTTTCTTGCCTGAGAAATGCAGTTTAAATAGACGAACGTTGCCTTCAGCGAAGTATAAACGTTAATTTTCAAATCGATCACTTTTGGAACGATAAAAATTCATTCTTCGTTCAAGAAGTTCACCTTCAGTCGTAATTTTCTATAAATGTGAGGTGCGACATTTTTAGAAACAAAAAGGTTGTTTTCATTTTGTATTACCATATGCTGAATGGTGATCAAAATTATGTCTGGATGAAAACTGGCATAATTATTGTAATATGTATAATAATATTGCAATATGTGCAATAATTATAATCATACCTATTATTGTAAATAATTATTGAGCTATGGGATGCATTGATTTTGCATTAGGATATAGATTTTTGTAGGACAGTTCAAATAACCTGTCATTGTCTTACAATTAATGAATTCGAAGGCATATACACAAATATTATTAAAAGAATATTGCTTTACATAGATGATGAAGATTTACATTTTGAACAAGTTTTAATCACTTTAAAAATGTATTACCTGGCTTTTTTTTAATTCAATGAAAGTTACTAAATGCATTATTATTTTCTGATTCTTCCCTTTTATTAATTTTTTATTATATGTATATTATCCCTGAAAATTACAACAAAAATCTGACTCAAATATTGTTGATAGGTATAAAAAATGGTTTAAGTCAATAAATTTGTCTTTTAATATAATTTGTCAAATTTAAATTTTACAGGTAGAAGCATAAACCGCTATATCCTTACAGATGAGAGTAAATTTTTTTTTACTCATAAACATTTTTTTGCATTGGTGGCCGTATAAAAATGTAATTTTTGTACATTTATATATATATATATATATATATATATATATATATATATATATATATAGGCTTTAAATCTTCAATTATCGCTGAAAATTCAATGCTAGAATAACTTTTTGATCAATTATTTATAGTAATTGCAGTTGATAGACCGGGATAATCTGGTTAGTATGGCATAGTTCAAACAACATATATAAAGGAGAATTGAAAATTGCCCGGAAATTCCCTTTCTATTCTGTTAAACAATACTAAACTAAATAATAAAATATTTTTTATAAATTATATCTAATCATATCAATATATCTCATTTTAATGTAACTTATATGTTTATCAGAGATAATAATTATAAGTATAGGAAAAGCAATATGGATGAATTAATTACAAAAAGTCTTAGAGCGACTCCAAGTCAAATTTGTTTCTATATTCTAATCTCTTTCTGCCGGTAAATTTTGTCACTTGAGCAACAAAATTTTTCTCAAATTCACACAGAAATACCGTTTGACTAATCTTTGCCCCAAGTTTGACAATTTACTGCGGGAAAGAGGGTATGTGCTTGTCACATAAGAAATTGAACGGATCTTTTTATTCGAGTGATGTAAATATAAGATAGCCTGATAATTTGACACTCTGGGCAAAATTAATGCTTTTAATAAATTTAGAAGGGGAGGTTTCCCCCTTTTAAAGACTGTCTTATTGTTAAGAAACTAGTATTAGAATTCGTCATACACAATTAGTTTTTATATTAAATAAATAAACTTAGCTCTCTTTGAATATCATTGCACAGATTGTTTCAAATTTTCACATATGGCGCCATCTATCAGCAATTAGTAATACGACTGTAAATAGGTACTGCTGAATGAAGTCGCTCATAAAATGAAAAAAATATCTTGATGTTTGAGAATTTCAAAAACATGAATTGCATTTTGAAAATTCACACAATAATTACACTGTCAGTTATCAGATATTCTAATAAAATTATAGTCATCATTTTTGCAGAATATTGATACTGAAATAATTTTTTTTTTTGAATTCTTTACCTCAGACAATCACCTTAAATATTGAATTAGCACTGCAGCATGATAAAATAATACAAGAAGAGAATGTTTCATTTTAAATATTTTGATATTTAATTGCATTGCACGAAGTGTTAAATACTTACATATCATAAAATTTTCTTTCTCTTTTGTGATACATTGATTATACTTGTTTAAACTAGAAAATTACCACCGATTGTACTACTTATATGATACGATTAGGATTCACTGTTTAACTGAAAACTTTTTAACTACTTAATTGCCTGAGAATGCTCTAAATGCCTATTTAATTTCTAGAAATCAAAATGTTTCTTAATACGGCCTCGCTTTTACATTAAGCAGATGCATTAAAACTTATTAATCAAATCCAAGGTTTTACAAAGTAACTAAAAGAACATCTTAGCCAGACCTTAGAAAAGACTCGACAACCCACATGAATTGTTCATTGATAAAGCTGTTTTGTCTTGTAGCATGAGTCACAAATAAATTCTAATATTTTTTCTTGTCTTCTCATGAAATTATTAAATGCATATCTCTTACCAAATGGAATACAGAGAGTGAAAATACGTTATTCTTTTACATATGCTGTTAAAACTGACTGATGTTATTCTATCAAATATGCTTTTAAAACTGAATGATGTTATTCTCTTAAATATGCTGTTAAAACTGACTGAGTTCCTTTTAAATTTAATGTAGCATCGCTATAGATTAAATCTGTTAAACAGATAAAGGAATGAATTTAAGTACAATGAATCCGAACTTGAAACAATTATGTAACACTTTATTTGAAAGAACTAAACTTATAGTGTAGAGCCATATAAATTACACTAATGAGTATTTTTTTAAATCTTTTGTTAGTAAATAAACTTTAAAAATCTAGCCTTTTTTTATGAAAAAGTTAAATATGTTGTCTGAACGGGATACTCTTCACATAGAAAAAGAGTTTTTATTGGAAAGTTCCTAGCTTTTTTCTCATTTATATTAAATTCTATAAAAATTGTATAATAATTGGATGCAAAGATTAAATTTAGGATTATAAAATTCCTTTCTAAAATTAAAAAATTCTAAAAACTTCCCATTTTATGTGGTAAATTTTCTAAAACTATTTCCTTTTTTGCGTAATAAATTATTTCTTATATTGCGGAATAAATAAATAATGATAGCGTCCCTGATTAACAGGCTGTCAAATTCCCATGATTTCTAAATAAATTCAAAATTAGGGAATAGTGCTCTTACTGCCAAATATTTGAGAGAAGGAAAAAAAAAGAAAAGAAAATGTTTATATGAACAATTCATCGTAAAAGAGAAACGGTCGATTTTTTCTTTCTGATTGCAGTATTAGAGCATCAAACAGTAAAGCAAAAGCTTCAATAGAGATGTACTTTCATCATTAAACAAGAGAAGAGTTTTGCATGTTGATCATTTACTGAAAAATAATAGGAATTACGGTCAAATCACAACAAATTATTTTTGTATTGTAGTTTTGGTTTTAAATTTTATCCCACACGGTGAAGTAGCATTAGTAAATTATAAACACCTTTAATTGAAATTATATAATTAAAATATAATATTTTTTATTACTAATGAATTAAAAAATTTTATTAGTTGAAAATAAAATACGCCGATACAAATTTATAAATTTACACACTAAAGAAATGTATGCAATATATAAAAATCATACAAATAACAGGAAATTCGAATCATTATGTAAAGATTGATGACAAAAAATTATCCACGTTCTGAAATAAGCCCAATTTTTAGGAAAAATGATTGACTAAAAAACAGCATGATAATAGATTGATAAAGATAAGTTATTAAATTAGCAAAAGATAAGACAATCCATTTTTAAATCTCGCTGTTTGGATCATGCAAAATTGCAAAATTCCGAACCATCTTTCAACTGTCTTGCGTAATAAAGCAATTTAAACAGATGATGATAGACTGATTTTATTTCGCAGAACTTTCATTAAGAACTTCAGAAAATGGGTCGACTTCTTATTTACAAAATTTATTGAAAATCATTTAAATGGAGAGAAGCTTATAAATGTTATTATAGAGCTTACGGTTGATACTGCTTCTGATAAAATAAAAATAAAAAAAAACTATTGGGAAAATTGTGTTAGAAGAGTGCAATAATTGTCTCACTTCAATGCAAAGGAGCTATTCATAGTCGGTTCATCTTAACATAAAAGGTTTTAAAAATAATTTTTTGTTTATTGCTGCTTGAAATGCATGAATAAAGGAGGGAAAAAGCTATTGTTATTTTCTTTGACTGTTTGTAGTTTAATCAATCAGTTGTTGTTGTCCTCAATGGCCAGCAGTGCTAGGCCAGGTCCATGATTGGATGGGGAAAAATTGCAGCCTCTGTTAGTCACATGGACCAGAGCACCTAGAAATAGGAAGAGGACCGACTTAGCTCTATCACACATTCGCTTGAAAAGCCCTTTTATACAGGGGTGCACATTCACACAGAGAGCACATCGAAGAACAACCATGCCCTTACCGGGACTCGAAGCCGAGACTCCAAGAACACGAGGAAGACGCGCTAACTCAGTACCAGAAAGCTGTCTTAGTGAATCTTCTGAACATTGTCAGGAGAAGGCTTAACATTTATGACTTAAAACTTAAGTGCTAGGAAGATCGAGCTTAACTCGGCAGGGCTTTTTTTCCCCTTTCTTTTATTCATTTATTTATTTATCTTTGTAAAATAGTGTTTTTTTCAGAGAAAATATTTAGATTCTAATCACATACTCATCGCATATGATTAATATTCATTCCTGCTTACTTATGAACTCGTCTATTGATCAAAAAAAGTCATGAATGCACATAGTTTAACACGTTATTCAAAACAATCTGATATACTGCAGTATTCATTTTGCAGTTTATATATCATTACTTATATTTTTGAACTTTTTGAATCTTTACCATGGCAAAAAGGGTCCAAGATGGCGCTATAAGACATTGTCAGCATAAGAGTAGATAGAAACAGACTCTAAAAGATAATTATAACAAAATGTTAGAGGCGTTTAAAGTTATAAAATTTTTATTGAAGCTCTGATATTCACCTCGGTTTATTTAGGTTTTGCTGGAACTGTTATCATCATTCTTTTGGACTCTAATAGTTTGTTATATTTGTGTGTGTGTATGTGTGTGTGTAAAACTGTATTTCATCAGGAAAGACATCTATAGAGATAAAATTAAAAAGCAAAACATTATCTAAATGTAAAATTTGACTCAAATTGTTAGAGCTGTTTCAAGTTTTTTACATATACAATAATTGCTCGTTTAAGCATAAAATATATATGAGGAATACTAAAAATTGCTTATTACCTCAGAAATCAAGTGAATAATATGAGGAATATCCGAAACATTGAAAATAATGAAGAGTAAAAGATTGTTTATAAAGCAGACAATCTTTTATGAATTTATCAGTTAAAAAACAAAGTATTTAGAAATAACTTAAATATTATCAAAACATTTAGTTATCGTTCTGATGTTGTAAATTCTTACGTTAAAAATTAGCCTATTTCTCTACACAAGTTTAGGCTTTCATAAATAATTGTAAAGAAAACAAAAGCGATAAAAACTGCAAAAATTAATAACGTATACATTTTTAATTTATGTAAAAGGTATCATACCAAAGATATAAACAGAGAAAATATTTTTCTTCAGAATATTTAAGGTAGAAAATCGAAACCTCGATTTGAAATTGATTTTTTTAATGTTTTCTTTCAACAGCTGCATTTTTTTTCCAAACTGCAAATTATCTGTGTTCTTTCATGATCATTCCTGAACAGAACCTTAGTTATTATCCAGAAAAAGGAAGTTATTATTTACTTTTTATAGAAATATGGGATCTTTCCTTATCTAGCATTTTTGACTTTTTACATTTAATACAGGAATTTTTGTCTTTAGATTTCGGTGATAAATGATGACATGTAGTTTCGTTTTTGATATGTATTACTCATCAATTTTTTATTATAAGTAATTTAAAAAGTAAAATGAAATTAATAATAATAAAAAAGAACATTTCTCATAAATATTTTTGTTTTACAAGTTTCTAATAAGAGTCTATCAGAGCTGATTATCAACTGTTATTCATCAATAATCAATTTGAAATTTATTGTCTAAGTTTTTTATTAAATTCAGTGAAAATAATACAGAAGTATATTATGTTCTCTGTATTTCACTATTAAATGCAACAGTAAAATAATATAGAAGATCGAGGTAGCAGCCATAATCGGGGTTGTGTTTCAGATGAGCTCACTTGCACTAGAATTCAATCATTATCTAGTGCTAAATGTAGTTACGCATTAAAATGTCTGTCATATTATGAACATTATCTTTGTCCATAAGATTTGGGGGCATCATCACCTTATGGTAATGAATCAATGTCAATAAGACAATATATCTCCTGATAAAGAAGCAAAACTTCCGTGCGAAAATGCTGTTGGTCCTAATCATAGTTCATTTCGAAATTAGTTACTAATACCAAGTTTTAGAAAGCAATTGAAATGTGTAAATAAAATGAAAGAAATTTGCGTCTAAAAATTTATTTAAAAGGAATTTTTAATAAATTTTTAAATATTTTGCCAAAATGCAGACATTTAAAAAATTATTATTTGAATATTTATAATACAAATTTAGTCTAATAAACTGAGATATAATTTTTAGTTTAAAGCAGATTTAATATTTTTACCTTGCTGTTTAACTTTTTTGATTTATGCAAAAGAATGAAACCAAATATACAGAAAATATTTTAAATTTAAGTTTACATGGATATCAATAATAGCAGACCTTATCAGTTCCCAATATTACACCTCTCAGCTCTACGGCTAAGAATCTTTGCCTTTTTATTGAAATCAAACGTCTGCGACCCCCTTTGTATTGCTTTGAGCATTTGCGTGCCCAAATGCATGGATTATACCAAAAGAAATATGATAAAGTATAAGCACCATGCAGAGGCATACACTGCACAACCACCAAGAACTGTAGATGGTCACATCCGAAATGTCAGGGCTCAATGGTTCCAGTATTATCTTCCAGGCTGCCAGTATGTGCACATCACTTTACCTCTATAAGCAACTACTGGAATACTCAACTGTATAATCCATGATAAAGATTCACCAAGCTGTATGATACTTATGCTATAAGGTCACCATCAAATATCTAAACATGTTTATTTTTAAACATGTTTATTGTTATGTATTTCATTTATTGGATGATTGCTCCTGTTAACATGGTAAAAATAAGTATTTAACATTCCAACGTTTTTGTTTACCGGGTGAAGTCACTTAAAACCAGTAACTTAGTATAAAATTTTAGATAACATAAAATTTTACTCAAACTCTATCACTTGTTTTCAAAACTTTTCTAGTTTGTATTCCATATTTACACACTTTGAAAATTTTTTTAATCAACTTTTAAACGGCTAAACGCATGAAAGATAGTTTGATTCCATTATCTCGGAGAATGTGATGTCAATAGACAGTGCGAATGGTTGTCACATTTTAAAAATAACTCGCACCCAATATGATTTTAAAGATTTACATTTAAATATAAATCAGATACTACAGATATCTCATTTGCCTTTCCATCAGTAATGAATTGAAAGATTCAAAGCCCAAATTTTTCATCTATCATTATCTAAATTGTGTTCAAAAATCCATTAATTTTCTTGTCATAAATATTTTTTAAAAATACAAACAATTAAATAAAAAATTTGATTTATTTGCAGTTATTGGAAAATAACAAAATTGATATAATTTCTTTTGAAATAATACTCAACATCATTTCAAAACCTCAAATTTTGTAGGGTCCGAAACTATATAAGCTAAGAGCATTCATGCAGGTCTCCCTCAAATATTGTCAACATTATTCTTTTAAATTGTTGCAAATAGTCCCGGAAATTTTGAAAATATAAATGCCTTTTAATTAATAAAATATATTGACATTTTAATTTATCAGGATAAATAATTTTTTAAAATTTTCTAAGGAACAAAATTTAAACTAGAGGATACTTTAAAATTCAATTTAAAATATTTCCCTTCTTAATTATACAAAAACAAAAGCAAAGATTATACTTTCAAATCTACTTTATAAAGAGGAGATATTTCCTCTTGATAAAATTTTGTGACGTATTCATCAGTCTCACAAACTCTTCGTTTATTTTTATTTATTTCTTCTTGATGTCTATCGTAACTTTAGTTAGTTTACTAGAATGAAACATTTCGAAGAGAACACCGTTGTAATTTGATGTCGAAAGCCATTTACATTTTTTATTAATGCAGCGTTATGTAACCATATTTTTATGTCTACTAAGATATTGTCGGTATTGGCAGTGTGCAGTGTCAAACTAATGTTGATATTGTCTCTATTGACAGTGTGCAGTGTCAGGCTAATGTTGATATTGTCTATATTGACAGTGTGCAGTGTCAGAGACAGTCAAACTAATAAATAGGAATATGTATTTAATCATATCAATGCAAATTTCATTCTGTTCTGATTCACTTCATAATATATTTAAATGCACCATCTCATGCACGCGTAATCAAAATGTTAATACAACATCTTCTAGTAAAGACTTATTCACCAATACAGTGATAGAAACCACTGTTTTATTCACAAGGAATAGCAATTATCAATTCACAAGGACTATCAATAGTACTAGCAAGTTATTACTTGCATTCTTCAAAGCAAGGCTAATTTTCAATATGTTCTATATCTAGGCACATTTTATCTAGGAAATCATATATAAATTTACGATGACTTTATTTTGAAAATATTCTATTTCTTTCTTACTTTCTTGAAATATAGAGAAAAGTTACCGACTTTGGGGGTCTCTAGGTCAGACACATATAAAGTTCATTATAATAAAGTCAGTACAATATAAATTAGAATTATTACAAAAAAAGTAATTATGGCACAACTAAGTAAATAAAGATTGTACCATCATTTTTTTTCTCGACAGCATTATGTAGCTTAAGTTAGATACAAGTTTTTGTCTTGAAATATTGTCAGTCACATACTTCAGCAAAATATTAATAAACTTTGCGCTGCTTGAGAAAAAGTAGCAAATATGTTGTTATAAATTCAGGGAAGAAAGTTGCTTGGCAACAAAACTTTTATCAAAATATTTTAAATATAAGGGTAAATAATTTCTTTAAATTTTTATTCACGTATTGTTAAATCTTGCTTGAATTCTTCTAGACAAATTAAAATTAATATCTCCAACTAGAGACCCAAAAATCTGTTATAAATTACCAATTGTCCAAAAAATTGTGAGTTGACAAGTTATAGCAAATATATACGATAAAAGGAAGTTAAAGAAAACAAATATTGATTCAGGAAGAATGAGAACTCATGTTACATGGGTTTGTCATCTCTTCGAGGGTGGGGACCTTGAAATAAGGATGAGATGCCTCCAGCATGGTGGTTGAATTTCACCACCCAGGAGGGTACTCTAATAGGTGAAAGTAGGCTGCTCCCATCGATGACGCGACGTATTTCCGACTGGAAGGGTTGTGCCGTGGCCGGTGATGGCCCTTAGGACTCAACTACAGATCGTGCGAGTATTGCTCTTGAGGCTGTCCAGTTATTCAACTTTGTCGTTCAAAACCACGTGCCTTCGTGGCAAGTAGAAAAGTCTGGGAGTCTGGTATGACTTACATGGGATATGATATATGATCCCATATGAGGAAAAAACGAAAAGCAAGAAGTGTTACGTATA